>JBBMEF010000028.1:6852814-6886712 GCA_037832685.1 Sicyos baderoa | reverse complement strand
GAAAGAAGGGGGGAGGGAGAAAAAAAAAAAAAAGGAAAAAAAAAAAAAAAAAAAAAAAAAGGCCCACACGCTGTTTTAGCCCGAGTTATAACAACCCGGGTCTGGGTTAAAACAACCCTCCCCTTGTTGGCCCACCAAACATTGGGAAGGGATATAATCCTTCCCTTCCCTTCCTTTGTTGGTGGGCCAAACATGCCCTTCAAGTACAATGGTGCAGGTTCGAATACATTTAATTCCGATGAGTATTTTATTTAGAAATTGTTGACCTATTATAAATAGTAGATCATTATTGAATAGTTAGCCAAGATATTATATTGCTTCTCCACTATGGAGTGTTTCCCTAAAAAGTGTTAAGGAGTGTTTCTCTAGAAAGTGTTAAGGAGTGTTTCGTTTCCCTTTTCTACTGATGTGGCCGATGAGTTTTACAATTATAAAAGTTATCCTTACAACGAAAATGAGTATAATGGTGTATGTTATCAAACAAAAGTTAGGGTAATTTAAAATTTTTATAACGATAGTTGTTAGAATAGTGATCAAAGATGTTAGCATAAATAAAATGACATATGATTTTTTAATTATAATAGAATGAAAAGTCAACAAAAACAATAGTTCAGCCGACATAAATGTATGGACATAAGCAACAAATCACGAATATAATCATGAATATGAATCTTTGTCTTTCATCATTGTTGAACTAAAAAAAATGATATATTATATATGGACAATTTTATAAAACAGTGATTTTAAGATTCAAGTTACATTTATATTTGTAAACATTTATATGACTTTGAACACCAATTTTTAAATTGAATTGGTCGATGGGTCGATTGATTATCTATTTTGGTGTCTACTCATCGATCATGATTGTGGTTGTAATTGGTATTTATAATCTCTACCATAAAGTTGACTAAAAATAGTAAATTTACAAAGACTTTTACCTTTAAAATTGTGTCATTTTTTTATACGATAAATGGCATTTTACATGGTTTCATTTAGTTGAATTATTTGCTATCTATTAATGGAAATGAAGATAATTCGTTCATATTTAACAAGAATCTGTCCATTTGTTTTATTATAAATAATTTTGTTTTTGAAGGGGAGGGCACATAAAAAAATTAGGGCAAAATGATCTGCTCTTTATAAATGAATCAACAGGCCGCCACCCCCACCTGGCTCTTCTTCTGCTGTATTTTTCTTCCATAATGCAATTTCAGCAACGCCTCCAAATCCAATCCAATCATTAATATCTTGTTTCTAATTCAATTTTTGTGTTAATTTGGTTTTTCCCGATTCTGTTTTCAATGGATTTGGTTGTTTTGCACGAACCAGTGGAAGATGATGAAGCAATTACGAACCAGTGGAAGTGCAAAATAAGTTCAAAAAACTTTACCCAACTAATCAATTGGTAAGAATCATAACGTAATTCCAATTCTTAATTTTATGAGTTCATGGACAACGAATAGCCAAGAAAAGATTCTTGATGAAGGGTCCCGAGAAGAAATTGACTGTCTATCAATGTCACGATTTTAGGTTCATCTACACCTTTTATTAACTTTATGAATATTATACAAATCATAATATAAGCCTCATAACTCATAAGTTGATTAGGATATCAGCAGCTTTTTAATTGATTCACCACCTTCTACAATCTCAGCCTTGAAGTTTCCATCAGAAATACAATCTAATGTTTCAAACAATCTACAAGATCCAACAATCAGTGTTATTTTCACCACTGCTAAGCCATTCTTGTTCAATCTGCGTCTCCCATGGCGTCGTCATTACAATCTTATATCTTACTGCTCAAATCCTTGCGAAAAGAATATTCGCCTCCGACTGCATCTCTTAAAAGAATTTTAAAACTGACCAAGCTTATTGATTTAATTAACAATGATTAAATATAAAGGTACTTATGAGGCAGATGCCTCTGATTTATAAAAGACATTGTTCATGGTTAGATCCAATAGGTCAATTGTTACCATAGGGCAAAAAGTTCAGATCTTGAAACGATTACAATTCTACCTACTATATTAGTAAAATCTTATGGTCATGATTGGCTTAAATAGATGAAAATCAACCCAGACTAGTTAAAAGGAATGATCTAACCCAAATTACCCAAAATCAGTCTAGAGTAAAAAAAAACTTCAGCTACTAATCAGAAAACGATTACAATTTAATCCTAATGGCAAGGCATCAGATAATAAGCGGAGTTGTAGTCCACATAAAATTCAGCTTGTAGGATAAGAATTTATTCATCATTCGCCTGCCTGTTTCTACCATTTGCTAATTAAAATTAACGATCAAATAAAACATGATTAAGACAGTCTAATCCAAAAAAATATAAAAATATCTCTAAATGAAGAAAGAGAAATAAAATCGAAATGAAAGAATTCCAGAAAAGCAATCAATAAAAAGCAAACAATGAAAATTGAAATATGGAAGTAAAAGATATGGATGTAAAGGAGGCCTCAAACAGATTGTTGTCGATCAATAATCGGAGATTATCAGACAATGTAGGCAAAATAATATATCAATCATCATCGGCCAGATCCAGGACACAAAAAAAGAAAAGAAAAAAAAATGAGAGAAATCAGAGAGAGTGAAGAGATCGCTCAGTTCAGCGGGGTAATCGACACGCAAAGAAATTTCTCTCTAAGAAAAGAGGAAATCGCCGTGCAATCCGGTCTGTTGAGCTTGAATTTACTGAGTCATCACTGCGATCTTCTTCACTCTTTAATTTTGAGGGGAAAAACAAAATACAGATATAAGGTTGAGAGAAAACAAGTTTTGATGGAAATGGATGAGAATACGGCGATGAAGAGGCTGGGTGATTGGGGATTTATATAGCGAAGGAGATTAGGGTTTCTCGTTTTCAGTTTCAACAGAAAGACCAAAATAACCATCTCCTCGCTCGGGTTTAAACCGCATTTTCTGGATTATCTATTTTGTTTCCGGAAAAAAATATTAAAAACCAAATAAATTAGGCGATTTTGATGTATATTACAAAAAAAAAAAAAAAAATAATAATAATTTCATGTATAACACAGTTTTCAAACTTATTCATTTGTAACACAAAAATGATTGATTGCTCTATTCAATCACTTAAAATTGATAGAAGTCTATCACTCGAACCGATAGAAAGTCTATCAATTGAACTGTAGAAGTCTATCAGTTGAATTGATAGAAGTCCAAAGTCTATCGGTTCAACTGATAGAAGTCCAATGATGGTAGAATATGATTTTTTTACAAAATGTGCTATGAATGAAAATATTTTAAAAAATGTGTTATAATTGTAATGAATAGTCAAGAATATGCTATGAAAGGTAATTATTGGGGATTTTGCATGTATATTACGGAAGAAAAAAAATCATGTATAGCACAATTTTTAAACTTATTTATTTGTAGCACAAAAATGATTGATTGTATATTCAATCACACAAAATCGATAGAAGTCTATCTGTTAAACTGATGAAGTTTATCACTTGAATTGATAGAAGTCAAAAGTCTACGAATTGAACCAATTGAACTGTAATGATGATTGAATAGGAATTTTAGGCAAAATATGTTATGAATGAAATTATTTTAAAAAATGTGTTACCATTATAATGAAGAGCAAAAAATGTGATATTGAGAGCAAATTCCCAAAAATAAAAGGGACATTTCCCAAAAAAAAAAAAATAATAATAAATAAATAAATAAAAGGGATAAACTTAGTAACAAAATGAAAAAAAATTATGTGTCGATGACACAAAAAATTTTAAATTTTCAATTAATATCACAAATGATTTTCAATCGATTATCTTACGAGATAATCTTTTAAACAATATACAATAAATGATAAGTTTAATATATTGAAAAGTCATCACCTACAAATTTAAATATACCAACTTAAAAGATAGTTTTTCCATACGTAGAGGAGCTTTGCTCCATGTCAAATGCCATAGAGTATGTTCACTTTAACAAACATTTAATTACAAATTAGTCGAATTTAATGCAAAATTATTTGATGTAATTGTCACAAATGCAACAACCCTCTAACCACCATCTTCGCTTTCAATAATCTTGGGCAAAAGTTAAAAATTACAAAATTTATAATTTCTGTCTTGTACATATATCAACTATATAGAATTGTCCATTCCATCCGTCAATTAACATCTTCCCCAAGAATGGTATATATTATTGATGAAGACAATAAAATACAATTGCTTTAATACACAAATGAAATTAAATGTTCGGAATTAATTACCCATTAAACAACCACAAAATAATTAAATTGGTTTAAAGGCCAGCATTGAATGGAACAGCAGTGGCAGGCAACCAAGAACTCCCAGCAACAAAATTCCCAACTGTAAACTTGGAAGCTTCTGAAACACTTGTAATTACTCTATAACCCTTCCATTTAACTCTCCTAGCAGTAGAAGAACCAGGCCCAAAATTCTTAAACTCTCCATAATACAATGTATTAAGAGCGAAATTACCACTCCATTCCAACCACCCTGCAGGGTTCAATAAGCTATCCATGAACGTTTGCAAGTAAACCGTGCGAGAGTACTCCTTCCATGGCCTCCCCAAGTAGGTTCTCACCGAGCTTATCGACGCTTTCAGGTCCTCCGCGGCCATCACTCTCGAGTTGTGGATCGAGATCCCCGTGTTCTGGTTCGGGTCGGTTCGGCCTTGCGCTGTGACCACGCATTGCTGCCCGGTCATTGGCTTTCTTGCGTAGATCATGCAGTTTTGGAGAACTACGGCTGCGTTTCCGAAGATGAAGTCGACGGTACCGTAGATGTAGCATTCTCTGTAGAACTGCCTTTGGGAGTGGACGTAGAGAGTGTCTTGGTATCCTTCGAAGCCGCAGCGGTAGAAGACGGAGAGATCGGAACCGGAGCGGAGGGCTACTGCCTGGTGGTTTTGGGGTCCGGCTGTGTTGCGGAATGTGATGCCACGGGCGATGAACCCTTCTCCGGTTACGGCTAAGCAAAGCAAACAAATTACCAAGTCTCAGCCTTTTTTTTTAACTAATCAAATATTTGGAATAAAGATTTAAATTTACAACTTTATAGTTATTAAATCATACATTAGTCTTATGCCATGTTTGGCTTTGAGATGATGGGTTGGGTTGGGTTGATAAGAGAAGAGAAGATGAGTGAAATAAGTTTATGTTTGGGGGGAAGAAAAGAAAATATAAAGTTACGTTTGATGTGATGGGAAGAGAATGGTTGGAGTTTTTATTTAAATAAAAGAATGAATATTTAATAGTTTTTTAATAGTAAAGTTACGTTTGATGCGAGGGTGAATTGTTGAAGTTTTTATGTAAATAAAAAAATGAATATTGAGTAGTTTTTTAATATTTTAATATTTAAATAAAAACATGGGGCTCACGCGTGGAGTTGGGTAGGAGTTAGATGGACCTATGAAAGTCCATGGGATAAACCTGGAATAGAAGCCAAGTCAAGTCAACTCCACAGTTTGTCCATGGGGCAAACATGCCCTTAGTTTATGACTTCCAAATGCTTGCTAAAATTTGAACTTTTCTACATGCCAATATTAGGTAACAAATTCATAACCATGATAAAATAATCCCATACTTTCTTAAGATTAGGACATATATCTTAATTAGTGATCAATCTTTTTTTTTCTTTTTTTTTTTAATGTTAGAAAAAGAGAAATTGAAGAGAAAAGAAATTACTGACCAACAGTAGCAGAGTTAAAAGTAGTAGAACCACCACCAACACTTCTACTCCCAGTAATAATGGTATATTTCATTCCATCCCCAACAAGCATCAAATTCTTCACCTTATTCCCAATCACAACATTCTCCTTATAAACCCCTCTCTTCACATATATAACAAACCTCCCACTCCCTTTCCTCTTCCCCGCCGCGTCCACCGCTGCCTGCACGCTCCGATAATTCCCCGACCCATCCAACGCCACCACCAAGTTCGCCTTTGGTGACGCCGCCTGCAGCAGCCTCCGCGCTCCCGCATTAACCCACCTCGGAAACCCTTTATGGTATCCCGTCTCCGTCCCCGAGCAGTTATTCATTGCCAAACTATTACTAATAAGCTTGCTCACATTACTACTCGCCAAGAACGGGTAATTGATGTCGTAGTCCTTGACGTTAAGGTCAGCGAACCCGGTCCGACATGTCTCGAGGTTAGTCAACGCGGAGCTGAGCCACGTTTGGATGTCGAAATCGGAGCATTGGTCGGAGACGGTTTGGTTGAGTTGGAGGATTATGTTTTGGTAAAGCTCCATGCAATCCGTCCATGCAGCTTTCTCCTTATGGCTGCGGCATTTTCGGCCGTGCTCTTTCGTTCGTGTCTCGGCTGTGAGAGCTCTTTCCATCGTGATTTTGAGCCCCGTTTTCTTGAAATCGGAGAGCTTTCTCGGGTCGAATTTGCCTTTGAAGAAGTGCTTACAAACGTCGGGATATGGGGTTTGATTGCACCATATATCTACAGGGTTTGGGGCTGAAAAAGATGGGGAGATTGATGATAAAATGGACAAAGATATGAAAATGATGCAAAAATGTAGCTTTTGAGCCATTTTTATGTTTCTTTGTTTGAGTTTTTGGTTTATGAGGTTTGAGATGTTTATATAAGGCAAAAATGAGTTTTTTATTATTATTATTTATTTCTATTTTGAGACAGCTAGGATTGGTCTGGTTTTTATGTTTGTTTTTTTAAATAGAGATGATGAAAAATGGTAGTAGGCTATGGGAATATTGTGTGTTGTTTAAAAAGATTGTTTTGTTTTGTTGTTTTTTTTTTCCTTCTTGAAACTTGTATAAAAAGATTGTTATAAAATGATAATAGATAGTAAACTACCTACCAAAAGTCTCTTGTTTTGAATTAGTCATATATGAATAATTTATTGGAGTTGTGTTTTTTTGTTATTTTATTGAACCTTCTCAATCATTCCTCTAAGCTAGCTGTCAAATTTTAGAATGTGTGTTTTTGTTAGTTTCCTAATTTGCATTATATCATTTTAAGGATGTTAGATTTGTTAAAATCTGAGGATAAATACTATGGTAGCTAGCATTTAACTAGGTTAGAGGGGAATTAGTTCTAATTTTGAATACAGAAAGTTATGTGATATGTGATTGTACTTTGGAATGGTTTGTAAACGATATTTCTTTTTAGCCTAACAATTGAAAATTAAAATTCATGACAATTCTCAATTTTAAACACGCATGTTAGCTAAAAAAATGAAAATTTAAAGTTTATAGTTGGTATTACGAAATTATATATATACATATTTAAAAAAGTGATAATACTTTTTGCAATATTTCCTTAGATATGAATAGACGATTGTAATTATAGGGAAAATTTACCCAAAATTGAATGAGTAAGTGATTTTATTATTTGATTGTAAACAAATTTAATACCGGTGTCACAAATTTGATATGTTTATATAATGATTGAGAATAAAATTATGTCTTAAAGATAAATAACTATTATATTTTGTGTCAATAAATAGTTGTCTAGATGTGAATGAGTTCCAATCCTCTACTCTCAATTATTGTACTCTAAAAAAAACAAAAAAAACAAATTATTTTGTTGGATTGGAACAATGTTTTTGTTTTTTGTTTTAAATTGAGCGTGTATTAAATATAAAAAAGTGGCATTATTTTAGATATGTAGCATTAATTGATTTGACAAAACTTTGTAACAATTTAATTTTTTAATTTGTTTGTGATAATAATCAATTGTTTTTCTTCCTAATTTTAAGCCATTTTCTGTGGTTAGTTTTTTTTTTAAGTTCTAAACTTATCCTAGTGGTTGGGGGAAGATCGAGAAGCATCTCAAGTAATTGCTTGACACTACTTTGGCACAAGACTCTCTATTTTGTTAATATCCCTAATTAAAGAATTATTAAATGGCGTCGAAGTTTAATTAGCAACTATTCCATCATGAAATCACGTCTTTATTAAACTAAACAAACAAATAATAATTAGCTAAGAGACTGCATGGAATGTGCCTAAACTTATCCTAAATTTTATGTTCATTCATATCTATAATTTTTATGCACAAAATTGTCCGATTTTATGTGTGTGCATGTATGTGGATAGCGTGATTGATTTGGTTTATTATTATTTTTAATTACAAATTAAGCTTATCAAATACTTTAATTTTTATGCATCTATACTATTTTTAACTTATGAGTTTTATGTTTTATTTGTTTTCTTTTATATATAGTTGGAAAGACAGTTAAATTGTTATTACTTCAATGATATTATATATCACATAACAATTAGTTGGTTCTAAATTTGAGTCTTAATTATTGTTGAATTATTATTATTTTTTAAAATAATTTAATTTTTTAATAATATGTTCTTATTATAGAAATTAATGGGTAGAAACAACAAGAAAGAAAAACATACACAATAAAAATATTATAAGACATAGCTTTAAGTACCAAAAGTAATTAGATGCATGATTTCACAATATAAAATATATCTTTTGTTACGAATATTCTAAGTATTATTTTGTTCCATAATTACATGTAATTATCGATGGATTATTATTATTTTTTAAAAAACATATCGGTGTATTATTTTCATTCATAATTACAAGGTAATGTCGATGTTATTAAAAATAATAACAATATAATCGAAGGGGCAATTATACCGATGAGATGACCAAATGGCATTGTATGCTAAAGTTGACAACTGCTTGTTTTAATCATGATTGCTCGACCATTGACTAATTTTTATTCGTATAAACAAATACTAATTAAAATAATTCAATGCATGTGATGTGAGGGTAATATAAATATATATCGGCTCTTGACTTTAATTTTTTTTTTTTTTTCTTCTTCTTACTCTAGTTTCAAGTAATTATATATACCATTTGATTTGTGAGGTGAAAAATAAATTGTTTTATGGAAAATTGTATTCGATAGTCCAATTTTACAAAATAATTATAGATTTAGGCAAATTTGAAAAAATTTGCATTCATAGTCAAATATACAATATAAATAATACTCATCATACTGTATTATACATTAGTTATTCAGTATAAAAAGTATTACTTTATACCGTATATTTGATTATGGTTGCTAAATTTTTTAAATTTTTTTTAATGTTGCAAATATTTTATCAATTTGGTCTATTTCTCCAAAAACCCCTTATTTTATCTTGAGCATAATTTATTAGGTTAACCAATATGCTTGAATTTTCACTCTAGATTATTCATCTTTCCATTAATCAAAATTTCAAGCATTCCTAGAGTTTTTCACATATAACAATTCACTAGTGTAAACATAAAACTAATATATAATAAGATGTTTTTAGTTATTTTAAAAGTGTGAAATATTTATCTTTTTTGTTTTGTTTTTATTTTTTTGTGTAACGCGGGCCATTTATTTGTTTATTTGGTTCGTCTCCATACTTTATTTTTTTCTGGATTTTCATAATAGCAATTTAAATATCAATGACGTAATTAATCTTTAACTGACTTCCAAAAGTTTCAATTATACTTTTAAACTTTTGATTTTTATTTACACCGTATATTCTTTAAGCTAACATCATTTAATTTCTGATTTCAAAAAAAAGGAAAAAAAATCATTTACTTCCTTTTGATAAAAAACATCATTTTAATGAAGTTAATAAAAATAAGTTCAACACTGATATATACCCATTAATAATAGGAGTAATATATGTATTTTATAAATATTTGGAGGATTTTTCACAAGACAACAATAAAAATCCTCAACATTTGGAAAAAGTTTTTTTTTTTTTTTTAAAAAAAAAAAAAAAAAAATTGAAAAGTAAGACTAATGTACTCCTAACATTTTCATTAAAAACTGTAGGCCAGTTCAATTTAAACTACTGTTGAAATAAACATAGTAATCAAATGACCACATTTCAAAAGAAAAGGAAAATCAAATTACAAATTTTAGCATGTCCATACCATTCTAATTAGATTTTACCAAGAAAAAAAAACCCTACATATTCTTTTAAGTTTTTGGAATTATTTTAATTGTTTTTTTTTTTTTTTTTTTTTAATGTTTTGTCTATTAGGGATTTCATGGTCAACTGTATGGATGGAGAAGGATAAAGAAGGACATGATTATCAATATTGAGTTGAAATAATTATAATTATAATATGTGTTAGTTTAGTTTGTTTATAAAAAAAATTGACAATCAAGCAATTAGAAACGCGTACGCAATTAAGTCGTATACAAGAACAACCAGATTCATCAACTCATTAATATAAACGATTTTGTTTAAAGAAAATGACTATTAAATAATATACGGTTCACTAAAATTTAATTTACAATGAATGAAATCTTTTATAAAAATGTTGTATCATATAGAAAATATTATTTTAGATTAGATTTAATTTTGTAGACCGAAATATTTATTTTGGTTTACTCGCTTAGATCAATTTTAAATTTGTAGATTAAATAGTCATTTCATTATCCCGTTTGGGTGAGATCCATAAACAAATCATTTGCTTGAATCGATTTAGAATTTAAGGATCGATAACTTACATGAAATAATAATATCATATTAGATAATATGAGATTTCACCTTAAAACTAATTGATAATAAGAAAATAAAGACATATATAAATGCTACCATGTTTATTTTTTAAAGCATAAATGCTACCATGTTAGTATTTATCCTCTCTCTATATATATATTAATGACATTATGTATATGTGAATGAAATGATTTTTAATAGGTTGATTGTTTACACCTAAAATTTTTCTTTAATTACAATTAGGTCTTTGTTTATTATTTTTATCTGTATTTTTAACTTAAAATCTGTTAAATTTTTTTTTTTTAGTGTGAAGTCAATTTTCTAGTAGTCTATCGAAGATTAAGAAAATAAGTTTTTGTCAACTTTGCCAACAGTTTACAAGCGTATGTCAAGTTGGATTTTTGACAAAAATGACACAGTGTTTTAAGAGGGGAGACTTTTAATCCACCCATAAATTAATCGATCTAAATGATTCATCAATACTGAAGATAAAATATTATCAACTTGAAAGTTAGAGATTTGACTCCCAACCATACATGTGAAAAAAAAAAAACATAACTATTTTAATTCATTTTTATTGTTATTGAACTAAAAAAACATATATTTTTTCCTTAGAATCACTAATTTAAAGATGCCAAACCTTTTAAATGGTTGATATTTTTAGATTGATAAAAAGTCTACACATGCTAAGGATATATGACTTTTTGATATACCTTTTACGTGGGCTTAGTTGGGCTCTCGGCCCAAATGTTCCTTATTATGATTTGGGCCAAATTTTCAATTTAAAAAACCTAACAAACGTTGAGGGATTATTAATTGTCAACCTCAAAAAAAGAGACCATTCATTCCCTTTATAAAATTTTAGACTTCAAGAAAGGGCTTTTTTTTTTTAAAGCTTCATAGCTAAGTGATTGCATTGAAACTCTTTCTTTTTGCCTTTACTCATTCATAGTCCCATTGTTTGATATGTGCATTATATAAACTAGTTTTGATGGTGAAGAGAGATATTAGAGAAAAATGGGATTATTTTTTATGAAAATTTTTGAGGTCATTTTTATGGTGCTGATGGCCAAGTATAAGTCTATGGAGATGCTTTGACAAAAAGCTTGTTGCCTCCTAATCAAAGGCTTACTTGGAGGAAGGATCCGGCTCTTCGAGATGGCCTCGAGTTCGGCCTAAGATTAATTAAACTCTTTCTTTATCTCTATGTGTGTCGACTTTTGATTCAACCAAGCCTTTAATTTGTAATTAATATTTTGGGTGGTGGTTGATCTCTAATATTGAGGAGGAGTTGGAGATATGCTTATTTCAACTTTGTGGACGACACTAAATACAAGCTTCACGTAGCGATGGGGTGGACCATAAAATGCCTCAAAAGAATCTGCACTCATGAATGAAAAGGTAATAAAATGTTGATTTTCTTCCAATTCTATCAAATTTAACATTTTTTAAAGTACTAACAAACAAATCTGTTATTCATCTTTTTATGTAGGCAATGCTGCTTTGAAACCATCCAAATTTCATAACGATCCTTTTCTCAAGACTCTCTTGAAACACTAGAATCTAGATGAATCTATAATGGTGTGATCCCTAGTAATTAATTCTTGTTTATGCTAATTTCCATCATATAATTCTGAAAATTAAGCTTAATGATGGGGGTATTGTCATTTAATTGATGTACTTTTATGGGTCTTTTTTTAGGTGATGCTAAAATGATGTTATTGTTGGACATAAAAACTCATATATATATAGTCCTCCATATAAAAGGAAGATAATTGATTCAATTTGGCCTTATATTTTCATCTCTGTTACAATCTGATATGATTGGACTTTGAGAAACTTTTCAATTGTAAATAAATATTTAATTATTGATATGTTTTAATTAGGGAAGAAGATTGCCCTGTTGGTGAAGAAACTTTCCTCAACCTCCATATATTGAACTTCTTGTGTATTTTGGCCACATAATTTCATATAACTTTGTGAACAACAATGCCAATCACTAGACCACTAAGATAACATAACAGAACATTCCCTCAATCTTTTTCAACATTTTTTCCTCTAACATAAGAAGTATTTTTGTCAAATTTTATCTTTATTTTATTTATTTAAAAAAAACAAAAAAACAAAGACGATAATAATAAGAGATTTTTGCATGAATAAATTAAATTGAAAAAGTATTTACAATATTAGGCAAAAAAATATATATTTAGCAACCATAGTCATATAACTAATACTTTTTATATGATAAAATTAATATTAATATCTTAGGCCTCGTTTGATAATCATTTGGTTTCTTGTTTTTGGTTTTTCAAATTTAAGCTTATTCTCTCTCAAATTTTCTACAATGTGCTTCATCCTTCCTATCATTTATCCATATTTCTCTAATAAAGCAGGAGAATATTAACCAACTTTTAAAAACAAAAACAAACTTTGGGAAGCTATTTTTTTTTGTTTTTAAAAGTTGGTTGGTCTTCCCCTACTTTCTTAAGAAAAATGTATACATGGTAGAAAAGATAAAACAAATTGTAGGAGATTTGAGAGAAAATAGACTTAAATTTAAAAAACCAAAAACAGAAAACCAAATGGTTAACAGACGAGACCTTAATTATACCATGAATATTATTTATATTGTATATTTGATTATAAAAGTCAAATATTTTCAAATTTACGTTAATTTATAATTATTTTGTGAAATTGGATTATTCAACACAATTTTCCTAATAAAAAATTGAAACTTTTCAAAACTTTGATATAATATAACCAAATTTCGAACTGCAAAAACGTCCAACATCGGTGCAAAAACCTAGGTCAAGGTGGAGCACGGTGGAAGTGGAATTGGAGCAAAATTTCCCGCGTTTCGTCGATTGAAGTTATCACTCTTCAATTTCAGTTCCATAAACCACAGATTTCTCCAAATCCGCCACCGCGTTTCCGCCATCGGTGCCGGCGTGTGATTTCCCCAAATCTGGAAATCTTGAATTTGGAGTTATGGAATCCCCCAAAGAAGAAGATGCTCCCGTGTTTCTCAGTCGTTCTTCTCGATCGACTAGAGGAAAGAGGTACCCCGGACTACTACCCTTTATTTCCTTTTTATTTTCAATTTTCGGGAATGAATTTAATTGGGAATTGGCGACGCACTGGTGCAAGATGTTTTAATTTGTGTATATTTATGAATGCATGTTTTATTAGGATGACCAAGTTGCTTGATGACGAAATTGAAGAAGACGACTTGTTTTGGAATCAGGATGCTCTTAAAGAGGTATTTTTTGAACCAATCTTATCTTGTAATGATGTGGGATTTATATAATTTTTCTTTGATTTGTGTAGTTAATAGTGAAATCATTACTGCAGTTATGGATGTTTTCCATGTTTTCCCCCATTTTGTATACAGGGAGGGGGGTTGCTTTTAGGTATAGAAATGTTGAATTTCTAAGATTTCACTGATGTTTCTCATGTACACATCCACTTAGATTTCGAATTTTGTCTTGCGGTGTCATCGTAGTCTTCGTGACGGGGCGTGGCTGCTTGGGTTTGGACTGAATCAAATATCTTCTCTGAACTTGTCCATCTTCATAATACATTGCAGGATGAGGCTGATAATGTATATGAGGAAGAACCTGAAGTTGCTGATGAATTTGATAGTGATTTCAATGAAGACGTGAGTTCCTTTTCACAGGGTATTATTTCTGGATCATATAATAATGCACTGAACGGCTAAATTTTGATGAACAGGAGTCTGAACCAGAGGAAGCAGCTGAGAATGAAGCAGATGAGAGGTTTTCTCTTCTCTGAAATGCTTGGATGTTGGATTAGATGTTTTTGTTTTCTGTTTTAGTATTGAGTTTTCTTCTAGATCACAAACAAAGAAACGATTAATATTTCCCGGAAAGGCTTCTTCAAAGAACAAGAATAAAAAGAGACCCATTTCCAAAATTGAGAAAACTTCCAAAGATGCAGCATCAACTGATCCCTCTACACCTCCTGAACATCATGATACACCAGATGATACTGAAGTTGAGAGAACGGTGAGAAAATCCACAAGAACTTCAGTTATCGTCAGACAAGCTGAGAGGGATGCTATTCGTGCAGTTTTGCAAGCCACAATGAAGGTGAGTCTTGATTCCTGAATACTTTCAGACATTTGATTTGTAGGATCAAATGAAGACCAAACCATTGTTAGTTAGGGTAATTTGAGTTTTTCTTGAAGCAGTTTTTCAATTGAATAGGGTGATGCTATGAGGAAATTGAAACTTTTATATGCTTCATATATTCTTCATCTACTTGAAAACATTTATCATTTTTTAGTCATTTAACATGTCAGGTCAACGACCTTTCATTTCAATCTTGAGATCCATTCTGTGTCTTAAGAGATCAGGTGTAATGAAAAAAACCTGCAGACTGCAGAAAGAAAAAACAAGTAATATAAGACAAAATCTTCCGAGTTCTAACTTCTAGTAAGTTGGATTCATGTTGTTCTTACTTCTAATTATTAATCGCACATTTTGTCCTACTTTCTGAGAAAGAAAGTTCCTATCCTGCTTCGTATGTTGCAATGTAGTGTTTGCCATCAAATTATTTTCTCTATACGTTTTTTTTTAATAGTATTTATTGGTGAGAGGTGTATCCTTTGTTGTCCACCAGCCAATCAAGAGGAAGAATCCAGGTGAGGAGAAGAAGATGAGTCAGGAAGACATGCTTCTTGAAGCTGCTCAAACAGGTGAAACTGATGGTTAATGTATGTTGTTGTAAGTTGCAACACTGTATGGATGGATACTTAAAGGTGTCTTCTCATGTTTCTCTTGAATTAATATTTCAAACAAACTTTCATATCTAAGAAATCATGAACTTGAGGAATTTGGAGCGTGTTTTGGCAAGGGAAGAAGAAGTCAAAAAAAGAGCAATTGTGCATAAAGCTGTGTACAATGGTCCCCAGATACGATACTTGTCAATAAATGGTACAGTCTGAAATGGAATTGAAAATTTTGCTCTTTTAGACATGAACTTGCCGATGTTTAGAATTACCTTATATTGGTTTATTTTGTTGCAGGATGCTCATATCTAGAGTTTAGTAAAGGATCGTCATTCCAGTCAGAGCTTTCAACCTCATCAGTTCCATGTAATTAATTACTTTGACATGATCATTCATCTCTTTTTTTTTTAACAAGAAATAAACTTTTCATTGAATTATGTTAAGGTATTTGTTCGAATAAGCAGGTTCTGATGTTCCTTTATCTGGTATCATCTGTAATGCATACGATTATCTGTTTCTTAATAAAATAATAATATAAAAAAAAAAACTCGAGTGTATTTGGTATAATATTTTTTTCGGTAAATTTCCTTAGAAGTTTAGCAACTAAGTACATTTCTCTTCCTTCTTTTCTTTCTAGATCCAGAGAAAGCTGTATGTGTGATTACTGGTTTGCCTGCAAGGTAAGATCTCATTGCCATGTGTTCTTTTATTTGGGTCTTGTTCTTCCGCGCCTGAGAGAAGGTTTAAGTGACTGTCACATTGTTCTTTTAATTTGAAAAATAAAGCTTCAAATGCTGCATGAATCTCTGTGATGTAGTACAGCACAGCTTGTTTTGATTGTTTGCAATATAAAGGCAACATGGTCCAATTCCTTGAAATTTACTTTATCATGAAATCTATTAAAGATAGATAGGCTTATGGTTCCAGATAAATCAGGAGGTTTTATCATTGTTTTTTTCCATGGTGAAGTGCATAATGGTGCTATCCTGACAATTCTGCAATGTATTGCTCTCTTATAAGTTATAATTACTGCTTTTTATGCTGCAGGTATCGTGACCCGAAAACAGGGTTGCCTTATGCAACTAAAGAAGCTTTTAAGACAATTCGTGAACGGTTAGTTATTGCTTATTTTGGATTTTGATTTCTTCATTATATTATAGCTAAGTTTGTTTACTTGTCACTTTTTTTTCCTTGTGTTTGTTTAAATCTGCATAAAAATAATTTCTTCAGTGTACTAAAGACATATTGTGTATAGGTCAGTCTGCAATATAGCAGTTCAGATAGAAATTACTAATTCATTTTTGCCTGCAATATCCTTAACTTTCCATTGTCCCATTCTGGCGTTCAGCTACTTTATTAATCTCCCGAAGTTTATGTGTACATTCAGGGTCCGGGAAGCCTGGCTTTCAATAAATAGGGCGTTCTGATTGGGAATCTGCTCTTTAACTTACAATTCTTAAACAAGAAACTAACTATGAAACGAATTCGGAAATAAAAAAGATATGGATTCAATTCATGGTGACCACCTAACCCAAGAAGTAATTTCCTACCGATTTCCTTAACATCCAAATGTTGTAGCTAGGTTTATTCTATGAAAATAGTTGAGATGCGCGCAGACTGACCCATACACTTATGGATATCAAAAAAGAACTTACCACTCTTAAATAAAAACTAACGAATAAAAACCATTTGACTGACGGATCATAAAAAGTATAGATACTTGTGAGTTGTGATATATTTGTTCATGATACAAGCATTGAGTTCCACTCTTGTGCGTACCTGAAATGGCCCAGTCATCTTCTTGATATAATTATTATAAGAGCATCAACCTGTTTCCTGTAAATGGTAATTTAGAGGTCTTAGTAATTGAAAACCTTTTTCTTCTAAAGGTGTCTCTGTGATCATGGTAATTTAACCATCACGGTAGATGGTCAACTATAAAAATAATAAAGGATTTAGAGAGAATGAAGCCAAGTCATTATAGCAGCCTACGTCTCATGAGATTATGATTAATCAAGACGGGTGCAAACTTTAGAAGAAAAAAAATAAAAACTGAGATCATTTTATTCTATCCTTTAATATCCTATTATCTGACTAATTTCTTATGCAGTTTTGCGGAAGATGATAAGGGAGCCAAGGAAATGGATATGGGATATTTATATGCTTCCCTTTCTGGTAAAGGGTTCTCAGCAAGGCGGAAGAGATCAACGCCGCAAAATAAAAATGAAATGTCATATTTTCGCCGCTTCTCTCGTTTTCGCCAAATTCCAGCCATTGATTCTGATCTTTCTGATTAGTTTCATTTTCCAGGTAATATATAGTGAATTCTCTTACAGCCAAACTTCGTAATGCCTATCCTTTCATTCCATGTGTAATGAACAATTATCATTGTTACTTTGAATAACCACAGTTTGTTCGGGATGGGATCGAAAGGGATGCATATTTTGATTTTGAAACTGGAATGGGCGTGTGTTGTTGAAGACATCAACCTAAATGGGAATATAGAGAACCAAGTTTTGGTGTACCATTTGGAGGCAAGTCCTTCATACATACATACTTACAAGTGGCCATCTCCTTGGGAGATAGCTAAGTTTTGTGCCACAACCGTTCTTGAGGACCGACCGACCGACCTTGTGAAATGTTGGTTTACTGTTCTTGAAACAACCTTCTTTTTCTAATTTTATTTCAGAAAACATGATTTATTCCCTTGGACTTTGTTGTATTTTTCCTTTCTGGTTCTTTGAATGTCCAAGTTTAGTATCATGAAGAAAAAAAAACGAAAAAAAAACTTAAATTTAGTTTTGTGTGTTACATTTTTTTTTGGGTTAAATATTTCTAAAAAATAGTACTTCATATTAGCTTACATTTTATAATTTTTATAAAAAAATGTTTACATTTTGTCTTCTTTGGGATAAAATAAGTTATAAGTTGAGACACTCACATATTAATGATAATGAATAAATCAATTTCAATTAAAATTTAATTTTGGACTAATTTAATTAAGAACGAATTTTAACTATATATTGGATATTTTGAAGTTTAAAGAACATAATCTTAAGTATAAACGTGTCCGTAAACTAAGAAAGTAAGTACTTGATTAGGAAGGCGAAGTACTAGTTTTTTTTAATTATTATTTATAGTTCATGATTCTTGAATCTATGCTTTTATTAACAATCGATCAAAATAAACATTTTATCCATGTCTCTATTGATATTTTCATAACATTGAGACCAACTGAAGATCTCGACAAGCTTAAAAAACGAAGATCTCAACAATTATGTAAAATTGAGATGGAATTTATGTAAATTGATACCTCAAAAATTCCATTCACACATTTTCATCTAGCAAACATGAATTTAGGAGCCGCAAACAAACCATCTAAAAACTGCATCAACCATGAGGAAACATCTGTGAAATCTGCGTATGTTCAATAAGCATTCATAAAAAAATCTCTAATCATTTCAAAATTGAACTCCATAACTCAAGTTTGCACATATAGAGCAAGGGAAAAATTACTAAATTTAAATGACCAGATTTTTCATTTAAAATGTGGGGCAGTCAAGAGCTTGGAAGCATTTATTTCTTCTCTTCTTTCTCTGCCTCAGCAGCCCTCTTCAACCGCGCACCAACATGGCGGGCATTTGTACGCTCGATACGAAGCTTGTCATAGGCCTTAAAAGATTTCATCTCTTCCGTGACCTTCACAAGCTCGACTGATCGCTTCTCTAGTCCAATAGGCATGTAAGAGCCCTGGACCTGGGTAGCATTTGACAGCTCCTCAGGAGTAGAATCACCAGCCTGTATTAACAGTCATGTAAATGATAAGAGGTCAAGGAATTCCCACAGATACAAAAGAGGGTGTATTGCTGTATCAGTTGGAAATTGAAGAATTACCTTGAACTTGCGGACACGTCGTGGGAAGACAACTACCTTCGCCTTGTAGGTCTTCAACCTCTGTACATTAGCTTGAAGACCCTCCAAGGAGCTGTTCCTGCGACGATGATCAACTGCAATGCCAATTGTTGGTGCGTATTTCTTAGGAATGCCAGCTGCCTAGTACATTAAAAAAAATTGTCAATCATCTTGAAAAGCATCAACAGACTGAATTATTGATCATCATTGTGCAAACATGTTCTTGAATTTCCTACAACTCTAGTACGCCAATCTACATTAAATGAGGAACACAACCATGCTTGTATATTCAAGATATTTAACTAAACAACTCCGTGTCATGCTTAGGACGTCCAAAAAATCAAATTTACAAGAACAGAACCAGAGCACATATCATAAAAATGCAAAGGTTTTCAAATAAAGCTTCTGTCCAATCATCAATAGAAAAAAAAAAAAAGTTTCAGTGCAATTTTATATTTCATTGGTCAAAATAAACACAAACACACATAAAATCCAAAATCTGAAACATAACCGCACCTTCAACTCCTCCAAAGAGAAGCCTCTTCCGGCCCTCAATTTCATGTTATACTTCAATGTCTGTCCATGAACAATCGGTCGAAGTGGTCCAGCAGTAGGCCTGGGGAAATTTTTCACAGCCTTTGCCTGACGAGCTAGTGGCGATTTACACAAGAATAGTCAAAACCAGTTAGAATAATACTACACAACATTAAACTATGGCTGAACCAGCAGAAAATCCAGATACTCACCATTTCTTCTCCTGGTCTTCCGAGCAGGTTGGTTGAACCAAGTTCTAACATAATTTTGCCAATGCTTCCTAAAGTGGCTACTAGGGATAACATTGTTATGTTTCATGGCTTACCTGCTCAATCATTTGAGTTAGCAAATTCCAAACACACAATAAAAAAAAACTTATGTAAACTCTGCATCATCATTAAACATCAATCCAAACAAGTTTCGTTAAACACACTTTCACAAATACACCAAACTTAGTTTTAACTATTTGATTTTCCAACAACCATATGAAACAAAACCCTAATCGAAAAAGATTGAAAACAGAAAACCAAATACTCCAAAGAACAACCACAAGCGGAAACGATATTGCCCGATTCGTCAGATGCCCAGAAAACGCAGAAAGAAAAAAAAAACCTAGCAATCACTATGAACCCTAATCTAACATTGTATGGTTTTGTAGAAATGAAGATGAAATTGAAGTTAAGAGAGGAACGTAATCACAAGAAAATAAAAAAGGAACCTTTGTTTCTCTCAGCGCCAGGTTTTGCAATTGCAGTGTCTTCGTTCTTTCTGTGCTCGAGAGCTCTACTAAATTTCATATATAGCGCCATTCACAAAACCCTAGTTTCTGTCTAAATTTTTCATTCCGGTTCTGTTGGACCGGGTTTGATGTTTTTTTTACATTCTAGATTTGTTGGGCCGGCTTACTTTGTGTTTTTTGTTTTAAAGTTCATTTATTTATTTATTTTTATAGGAAACAAAATATAAATGAATAGGACAAGACTATGAAGTTCATTTTTTTTAATTCACCAACATTGGAGAAGAAGAATTCGTATCTGTAACTTCATGTTACTAAGTTGTATAAAATGTCGTTAGAGATCTACTTTTATTAGCGAGATTATAAAATTTATGCTTATATAGATATTTCTTCTCATGCAGCTTGTATTTCTTAATTATTTTTTAGATTCATAGATTTGTTAAGAAAATGGTTTGATAACTATTTTTTATTTCTAAATTCTTTTTAAAAAAAATTAAGTTCAATAACATTGTTTTTTATGAAAAAAAAATTACGTACTAAATAGCATAAATGTAAAAGTATTGTCTTATTAGAATTTTTAAATATAAAAACAAAATCTACAGTCGAGTTGTGCACCTTACAGTCATTTTTTGAATCGATCGTTTAAGGAATTCAAAATTTGAAGTTTAAAGCCCTTTTTTTAATAATAATAATAATAATAAGGATTCACGTCTAAAGCCCTTTTTTTAATACATTCAAAAGACACAACTACATACAAAACGAATGTTGCAAACCCAAAAAAGCTTGAGGAAATGGCTCCAACTGTGGAAAATGTTTCCTTATCATATTGTTTTGGTAACATCCAGCACTAACAGACAATATGCCAAGATAGCACAAAACTAAATATTGATCTTTTGTAGGAGGAGGGAAATTGATTGATGGCTAATAGTAGTTAATTTTTCAATAAACCAACTCAATGGAATTTTATTAAAAATAAAATTAAAGCATGTATACCATCCCCATCACCTTGCATTTCCTAGCTCATGTTTATAAGCCTGGAATTGATTCAAGGTTATACTTCTCAGACTGTGTAGCTTCACTTTCCCTACTATCTTCCAAACTGGGTTTCTTCATGGCATCGAGTGTGTTTAAATAAGAATGTGGAACGTCTCGACTGGAAGGTGTGCCTGCGTTGCTGATTCTGCTTGCTAGGAAGCGACGAATCAGACCCCGGAGGAAAGGAGCCATAGTATCTGGCTCATATTCCAAGTAATACATGATTCCTCCCATACAAATTGAAAATAGGAGTACCTGTTCACATTACCAAACAGAAGGAAAATTTTATTTGGAAATTTAATAGAACATCAGATATCAGGTGACTTAGGCTCTAGTATATCAGACAAGCTTAATCTTTTCCAACACAAGTAGATTTGTACACAAATATACTCTTTTAGAAAAAACCACTGG
Organism: Sicyos baderoa; assembly: GCA_037832685.1. Taxonomy (NCBI): domain Eukaryota; kingdom Viridiplantae; phylum Streptophyta; class Magnoliopsida; order Cucurbitales; family Cucurbitaceae; genus Sicyos; species Sicyos baderoa. The sequence continues at coordinate 6,864,848 of JBBMEF010000028.1, read as the reverse complement.
ATTTAAACTGACACACTGCTTGTCTCTCTTGAGAATCGACCTAGCTTTGATTAATTGCATTTACAATATGATAGAATCACAAGAATAATTGTTTCTCATGAATTTGAACCTAGATATATTAGATTGACAATAAGCTGAGAATCCATCTATCTTATAAATACTAGGAGATCTGCACACTTTTCCAATGTGGGCTCCTCAACATCATCAAGATGATGCTTTTTTTTAAATCGAGAAATTGGAGCTTCACTCCCCTATACGGTTATACCCGAGGGCACTTGCATCTGTCCCAAGACTCAAACCCAAGAGACAACAAGGAATTTTACAATTAAGCTCACTTATTGAAATTGAACCTAAGACCTCCAAGAAATCATGTTTTGAAAGTCTCAAGGCTCAACGACGCTGCCCCTTGGTGACCAAAGATGGTGCCCTTTTAGATTCACCAATCTTAGATCAGATCTCAAATCATTTTTATTGAGCCGAATACTCATTTTTGTTTAATGGACTCTAATAATATATGCACAGGTTCCATCTCAAAATCAATTGACAACGGTGAAGTAGTGTGAGGTCTCCTCACCTTTCCGATCTGGGACAAGGCGAGAATCCTTAACAAAGCATTATAATTTTAGTTTTTGACAAATCATAATTTGGTTTAGATGTATCAGAATACCTCAGCGTTTTTTATGGTCGGAAGCAGGTGGCGATTGACCAAGATATACCACCAAGAATCTACTGCACGTGGAAGAACATAGAGAGCTAGCTCAGATCGTCTTCCCTTCTTCTCTAAAAGAACTGAAAGGGCAGATAATCCACCGGCAACCCAATATACAAGTTTGTGGTCCTTGGTTGCAACTTTTCTATGCAAACAAATGACCGCCTGGCATCATCCCAAATATTTCAGAACGTTATCTTACAGATTCCAACTGATATTAACGTGAAAAAAATCAGGAAAACAATGACCTGAAAAATGCCAACAAAGGCAGACAAAAAACTTGTGGAGCGAACTCCACCTTTAACAGCAAGCCAACAGGTACGACCCGGAGCATCCATGAACTGCAAAAAAACATGAACCATGAGAACCAACAACAAGAGCTAAATCAAAACGACCTCAGCAACAAATACATTGGGGTAATTACTACCTAAACATTTTACTAAAAGATGTGAATCTTCTAACAAATATGATTATAAAATAAATGTTAAACAATAAAAGGCTTAATTAATGTAAGCATAAATTTTCAATTGGAGAGCCTTTTTGTAACTTCTTGGTTTTTTAACATCCTTCTCATAACTTTCCATAGTCTTAATGGAAATTCCTTTGTTACCCTAGGTGGCCCACCATTCTAAATAAAGGGAAGCTCTAACGAAGAAACATAATTTTGATGGACCAACCAAGGTACTTGAAAATAGTACAGCTTTTTTTTAGGGAGAACTTACTTTCTGTAGGTGCAGAACAACGAATGGTACAAATGTCAAAGAGAAGTAAAGAGGAAATGTCTTCTTGAATGTGGCTGATGCTGCCTTCCCAGTGTGAGTCATGCACGAATTCGTGTCTGGATGGATAATATTACACGGAATAATGGAAGGAAATTCCTCCAAATTTTCATAGCCAGATTTTCGCCTATCTGACAAGTAAGATGAAAGTGAAGCAACATCAATGGGATAGCCTCTACAGCTATCTCGTACAGCCTTGTAGACAGGTTCCGCAACTGGCCCTGTCTTTTGGATAAAGTCCCGATATGATTTAGGCAAGCTCTCAGGACGCATTACAAAGGCATACATAACCTGAAACAAATAGTTTATCATGAATATAAAACAAGGTATTACTATTAAAGAAATTAATGGTTAATGATTATTAATGCCAGATGACAAGGCAGAGATGAATCCCATAATTCTTCTAATTAAAAAAAATGATCTCATAATCCTGGTTAAAAAGATGAAACCACCCAACTTAAAAAGAAGTAACTATTCAGGGCCTTGAAATTATTTTAACTTTTACGACTTAATTTAACTTAGGAGAAGAAATTAATGGATTTGTTTCAATATGTTTTATGACAACTATTGTTGATTCTACTTTCTGATTACTGTATTCTTTTTATCCCAGCCATTTCTCATTAAAGGGGAAGGTCCAGGAAACTCTTCCATCAACGAGCAACACCCAAATTTATGAACCCAAGAGATCTTGAAATCTATTTCACACCCGAACCAAGACAAAAAGTAGAGAATCCATATGGTATGGCTTTGAATTACCTGTGCACATGCCATGGCAAAAAGCAGCGAATCACCATGTCTCCAATGACTTCCCCACAGGTGGAACTTGTTCTTGGACTTCGCAGAATTATATGCACACTAATTTATAAAAGAAAATTATAAAAAGAAAACAAAAATCCAATTAGATTGTTTTCATATAAAGATACAGACAAGGGAGACAAAGAAATGGGAGAAATAAAAGCTACATCTCAACAAAAAATTTGTTCTTTATACCTGAGCAAGTCTAGCCATAAGATATAAAGCAAGAGTACGCCTCCTATTAGAGTCATCCAATGCTAAAACAGACAGACCAGCCACTGAACCTGCTAAAATTCTGCTCATCATCCCTTAAACAATGTCATAAATACGGAATGTGAACTCCCAATTAAATGAAACACCAAAAGAACCATGAAAATGGGAAAATTGATGCTCTAATGGATTGTAGACTTACACATTTAACGGTGTCTCTCTCTTTCTACACTTTCTAAGCAAGCATCTAAGGGCATGATAAGACCCAGTAAAACCACCAAAAAGCAAACCAATCCGACACGCTTCTTCCCTCACTATCAAGTCTTTCTCTGAGACAAGTTGCTACAAAAGAGTATTCATGAGGAAACAATTAATCAAGCACATGGAACAAATAGAGGGAACTGTATATCCTCAAAGAATTAGATTATCAAGAACATGTGAGAGGCAACAGAGCTGTGATGCAACACAAAATAAGAATAGTGTCAATATATGTCATTGGTTAGCACAAAAATAATGATAATAATTCCTTCTTTTTTAATGTCAGTGTCTCAGCTTACAACCGTATATCTGTGCAATGTCTTCAACATCTTGATCTATGTTTATACCAATGATTTTTTATTTGTGGAGGTTAATATTGTGCCGCAAAGCCCGATCAAATATATTAACCACATGGATCAAATTATGAACTAATGATTCATCTAAAAAAATAAGGATGGTGTCATCGGCAAACTCAAGATGGTTGATGCTTATGTTCTCTAGGCCCACCCAAAAACCTCTAATGAGACCTTCACAGTTCACAATCAGCCTGGGTGAGAAGTCTACTAAGGCTATCCATGATCATTATGAAGAGGAGAGGAAATAAGGATCCCCTTGTTTGAGGCCTTGGAATACGAAGATCCCTTTGGTTTTCCATGGAAAGAATTGAGAAATTTGTAAAAGATATGCATCTTTCTAATCCATGTTCTCCATTTCCAGCAGCTTATTGATAATCTAATTTGGAGACCGCAACCTTTAAGTTTCTTATGGCGTCACCCCCAAGATTTTTCTACCCTCAACGAAGGCAGTTTGGTAAAAAAAAAAAAAATTGATATTTGTGACTCCGGGCTAGCTTTCGCACACCTCGACTAATGTCACGAGACATACGGCCTGACCCTACAACATTTGGATGCCACGAAAATTCATAAGAAATTAATTTCTAGATAGGTGGTCACCATGGATTGAACCCATCACTTTATGCATTCAAGCCCTGATTGACCAATTGAGCCACTGAATAGTGTCAGGCAGTTAGGTAATTAGTAATGGTGTTAATCAAGAAGAACCTTTTAAAGCCGCTCAGATAGGACTCAGTCTATAATTTTGTAAAGGCTTGTAGTGAGAAAACTAAATGGCGAAGACAACCGAAAATCCTTTGGTGATGATAAAGGGAGAAAACTAAATGGCGAAGAGAATCGAACAAACTTTTCCAACCCTAATTCAAACTAGCAATCCACGATCACAAACAACAAGCAACACCAAATCAACAATTCACAAACACAAACAAATCTAAAACAAACCTTGAGATCAAGGATAGAGGAATAGGAGTGACCGCGCGCAAGCTTGAAAGCGCGGAGAAGAATACCAATGCCAACCCTAACACCATAAGAGAGAAGAAAAGTCTGACAGAGGTTACCAATGGCATTAGCCACACAAGAGGACTCAGCATGGTCACACGGCGGGGGCTGATGATGATGAGATCCACACGCCGCAACTTTCCGCTGCCGCCGCTGAAGCTCCTCGATCGCTTCCCGGAGCCGATCCTCCGCCTCACGCAGACGCTGCTCCGCCTCTGAATTCAGCGTGCTGGTGCCGGAGCTCGTCTGTGGCGACGGCGATGAAGAAGAGGGGAAAGGGAAAGAAGAAGACGAGGACATTTTTGCGATGTGGAGAGGGGAAATGGGAGCATCAGATGAATATAGGGTGAGAAATGAAGAGAGATTTGAGCTTGAAGGAAGAGATAAAGCTCGGTGAAAATGGTGAAAATGGCGAAAACTGAAGCATTTGAGATTTTGGATGATGAAGAAGATGATGAAGGAGAAACGCTGTTTGGTCGTTGAGGGATAACGGGGTTATATTTTTATCTATTTGGAGACTTTTGCGCAAAGGGCACGTTTTACAGAGCTCCGTGACGCCGTTCCGTAAGAAAACGATGGCTGAACTGAACGAACAGATTACATTATAATCTAATTTCTTCTCCAAATTGCTCGATTTTTATTTTATTTTATTTTATTTGGAAAGATTGGTCAATTCTAAAAAAATAACTGTAATATGATCTTTTAAAAAAATTAGCATATATAATATTCGCTATTAATAAAAAGTTTATACGGATGAATATTTATAATAATAATATTGTGTTAATGATTTTTTTTTATGAGAAGCAAGTACTAATGAGTATAATAATATATTAAAGATTATAAATATAAATATTTTAAATTTTACCTACCTTTATAATTATTTTGTGAAAATAATTCATTTAATTACAATTTTAAAGTAATGTTCCTCAACAAAAGTGTGAAAAGACTGACATGATATTTAACCTAATAATCATTTCAAAAGTTTTAAATTTTCACCTTAGTATAGTTCAATTTAATTATTAAAAAAATGATCGAAAGTTGGAAAATCAATCAATTTCATAAAAGCTATTTGAAAAAGAAAAAAAAAGAACACTCAACTATTATAAAATAAATTAAAATGTATGGTGTGTGCCAAAAATAGCAATAACTTAACAAAATGATTAAAATACTACAAGTTACTCCAGACAGTCGAGATAATCACGGATATCAAAATTAAAAAAACAAATAAATAACAATAACTTAACAACATTAATAATATCTAATAATCAAGACACTTATTTGAATCCCTCCTTCCTAAACGATTGTAATCTCAAAACAAAATTAAAAATGGATTGTTATTAATATTATTTTTACATTAGCTATATTTATTCAACAACTTTATTCTCTATTTGAAAATTTTGTAGCTTTTAAGATGATTTAATTGTTGTCATCCAATTAGAAATAGAATAGTGTGGAACTAGACTCATTATTTCAATTATCTTCGTAATGATATTTAATCTGTGGTTTTTTTTATGAGATATTTATTTACAAATTTATATGTTTTTTTTTTTTTATTATTGTAAAAATCTATATGACTTAATTGCATGCAATAGTGTTTGAATTAAATTATTTGATCAAAGTTGAGGAAAATAATTGAAAATATACCATCTATTTTTGTTAGTACATATATATTAGAGGAAGACCAACAAACTCCTAAATAAAAGTAATATTCTCTCAAACAATATTAGAGTTATATATCATTCTAATTTATTAAAACATTCAATATCTCTCGAGTCTAGTTTGATGAAATGAAAATTTTAGAAATAAATTTACTGACATGTTTACAATCAAACTAAAAAAAAAAAAAAAAAAACTCATTGATAAAAATAATTCAAATTAAGATGGTTGTGTATTTATTGAAACTATTGATAAATTAATGTCATATTTATTAAAGAAAAATAAAGTTTTTGTAATTATTTATTATATTAAAATTAAACTGATCAACTCGTTCATAAATGCACATAACGACATTAAAAAAATGTCTTAACAAGACAAAAATATCCTTTATCTGTTTTTTAAAAAAATAGCTCTCGTTTAATAAAAAACAAAAAACAACAAACTTTGGTTTCACCAAATAATAATAATAACCGAAGTCTAAAGGAAACGAATTCAAAAAAAAAAATAAATAAATAAATAAATATATATATATATATTCTACAAAATTATAAATCAAATAACAATATAAAATCATTACTCTGATTTATCATTAATTTATCAAACATTATAACATTTTTTAAGTTTGGCATAAAAAGTTACCAAACACTTATTAGTTTTATACTAACAGTTAATTTTATTGGATGGATCAATGAGGCGCTAGTTAGATCAATGAGGCGCTAGTTATTTTATTTGGTGAAAATTTACTTCAACTCCAAAAAGAACATGCTCAATTACTTTTCTCAAGAAAACACAGGTAAAAGGAAGAACAACAAGCAAAATAATCTTTAAGGGATGGCGCGGTGGTCAAATGATTGGGCTTTGAGGATGTCCTTTCTTCAAGATCTCAAGTTCGAGACTCACCTGTGACATTAATTTGTAGACACCTTTCATGTCTCCATTCCTTCAATATCTCTTGATGTCTAGACTAAGGATGGACATGGTTCCAGGCATAGTGGAGCAAAGCTCCAATTTTCCGGTTTAAAAAAAACAGAAGCAAAATGAAGAGCCAAACAAGAGAATAGTGGATAAAAATTTTCCTCAAGCTGAACTCTTGATAAACTTTACTAAACTTTGTGAATAGTGTTATTACTGTTGAATTAAATTGTGTCCCACATATCTAGGCCTCCCAACCCCTCAGGAGGGCAGCACGAGCCACACGGTTGACACCTAATGTGAAAGCCCCCATACGAAGATTACATTCATGTGATTTGCACATGCTTTTTATATTATAAAAAGCTCTTGTCATGTACCTTTGAAGCTCCTTGTTCACCTTATCTTCATCCCACATGAACCCCTGAATGTTCTGCAAAGTTACATCAACAAACCACACCTTTTAGCTAGATTTATTCCCACTAACCTTAGTTTGTAGTTTCTTCCCCTTAGGATCATAGAAATTGACGAGCTACTCTATTCATTATCAGTTGGTTTTGAAATGGAACTTCATGTTGTCTAATATGGTATTAGAATCCATGAAAGCGGATATTTGGTTCAATAAAATAAAATTAAGGTCCGATCAAAAAATATGATGAAGCTTATGAGACACCATCTTGTGAGGATATTAAAATCCTACAATGTTTCAGTGGTGAGACCTCCTAACATTTGTAATATTTTTAAGTGATGAAATTTTCATGTTTAGTTTGTTTGTTACCTGAACCCATTCAAAATAGCTAACGGTGACTCCGCCAGCATTCGCATAGATGTCAGGAAGTATTATGACTCCTTTCTTAGATAGGATCTGTAACAATGAAAATCAGAACCGTCACATAAGCATACGTATGTGTTGTTTTAGGATCCCACATCGGAAAGAGTGGAGATCTCATAACAATATATAAGAAAGGTGAACTACTTCTCTCATCACCAATTAGTTTAGAGATGGATGTTCACGCTATCTAATAGTATGAATCCAAGATTGATTATAAAACATTACCTCATCTGCTTCTGGATCAGTTGGGTGGTTAGCTGCCTCTACTATAAACTTTGCCCTCACACTATCAGCATTTTCCCTTCAGTTGGAAAAACAAAAAAATTGAATTAGCTTCAAAATGTGTGTATATATAAATCATCAAAGTGTCTGTGACTAAGAGATCATGATTCATGAGTTCGAATTCTCAAAGAGTAACAAAAATATTTGACAGCAAAGGAAAAGTTATGGATGAAAAAGATGGTAGACCTGTTCAAAACTCCACCTAAAGCACATGGGATAAGAACATCACATTCATGAACTAGAAGTTCATTCGGATCCATGGCATCTGCATCTTGATAATTAACCAGACTATTAGTCTTCTTCTTGTGATCAAGCAGGTCAGGTATATTGATCCCGTTCGGATTTGATACAGCGCCGGTGATATCACTCACTGCAACAACCTTTCCTCCTCTTTCATAGATAAGCTTTGCTGCCCAAGATCCCACGTTACCAAATCCCTGTTAAATATGCAGTTCATAGAGGTTTTCTTCAATTGAAATGCAGCATCTTTACAAAAAGAACACAAAACATTGCTAAGTTAAGACCATTTAGTTTGCAAACTTGAATCTTAATGTACCTGAATAACAAATGTTAAGTCTTTGACTTTCTTTCCATGCTCGGCAAGCAAAGCTTCGGTAGCAAAAACAACACCGCGACCGGTTGCAGCATCTCTACCTAGGGAACCACCAAGGTCCTAAAATTGAAAATGTAAGAGAAGGGTGTCTTCTTAACAACTCATCAAACACAAAACTTGAATTTTCTAGTCTTGATTATTACTTACTATGGGCTTCCCTGTCACAACAGCTGGCGAGTGACCATGAAACTTAGAATACTCATCCAGAATCCAGGCCATAGTCTGCACAAATCTTTAAAATATCTGAACTAAGCATAATTGTCCTTATAAAAAGTATTTGGAGCACACCTATAAATTAAGCATAGAACTCAACCTGTGCATTTGTGCCCATATCTGGTGCTGGAATGTCTGTATGTATACCGATGAGGTCGTGGATCTTCTGAGTAAATACTCGAGTTAGGCGTTCCAACTCGCTCAGACTTAATTCTCGTGGAGTGCATCCAATCCCACCCTTTGCACCTCCATAAGGAATATCTACTACAGCAGTTTTCCATGTCATTAGTTGAGCCAGAGCATTTACTTCATCAGGGTCGACCTTTAGAAACATAAATGTGCAATTCAGTTTCCTCAAACTTAAATACCTTAACCACCTTTTTTATATTTAAAGAGGATTTAAGTGAAGGATTTACTATCTCCTCCTTGAAAAACTACATCTAAACGAGTTTTTTGTAACTATTCAAAATAACTCCTCATTTTTACTATTCAAAATAACTCTTCATTTATAATCATTTATTTATAACTACTCAAAATACCTCCTCATTTCTAAACCAATCATTTCTAATTATTCTTTTCTCATTTTTTTAAACAAATTATTTTTAACCACTCATTTCTAATCATTATTTTTTTATCTACTCAAAATAACTACTCATTTTAAATTCAGATCCAAACAAGTTTTTAACTCTAGCTCCTCTACATAAAAACCACATACAAACAAGTATTTGACTACAACTTTAAATTTCTAACTCCTTAAGATAACTACTCAAATTAACTCCTCAACCAAAACCTCATCCTAGATTACATCCAAAAGCACTTAGTTTTAATAATTTTAAAATTTTCAAAACAACTTTTGATGATATTCATGAAACCACATCTTCACATACAAATCAAATAAGACAAAATCTAAAAAAGAATACAAAATAGAAAATAGAGGGACCTCAGGATGGAATCTGATCCCTCCTTTCATAGGGCCACGAGCATTGTCATGTTGAACCCTAAACCCCACATACGACACCAAACTCCCATCGTCCTTCGGGATCGTACACTCAACCTGTTTGTTTGATCAACACAATCACAGCCTCTAAAATCAAAATCAAAATCAAAATCAAACAGAACAACAACAACCTTGATTTCTCTGAAGGGGATCAAAAGGCTCTTCTCGATCTTCGAATCCAGACCTAGAATCCGCGCCGCGTGACGGAAATTGCGATTTGTAGCGGCTAGGGCGTTCATGGTGGCGGATGAATTGAAAAACAAAAACAAAAAACTCGAAGAATCGAATTGAAAAGAGAAAAGAAGTGGCGAAAGGGAAAGAGATCAGTGATGGATGAATTGAGAGAAATGGAGAAATGTTATGGAGTTTTGATGGATCTTAAAGCGATTAATTTCACCTTGAATTTCGATGTCATTGTTGCCAAGTTCCGCCATGCGACAACACTTGCAACTTTCGTAACTAACAGTCAGTTTGCGCCTTCATTGCGTTTTTTTAACAAATTTTTTTATAAAAAAATATTATCCATAGCATTTTTATAAAAATATTCCATACAAAAACGGAACTCGCTCCTAAAATGATCAAATTTTCAATTGATAGTTTTCAATCAATTTCAAGTGATAGTTTTCTTTACGTTTCAAAACCTTAGCCTTCTATCGATTTTAGGCGATAGCCTTCCGTGAAGTTTAAACTTCAGGAAATAGTCTTCTATCAATTTTTAATTTATAATTTTCAATCAGTTTTTCAAATTAACGCTAAAGCTAAATTGAAATATAAACACTAAATTGTAACCCATCAAAATTTAAGAACTAAATATTTAGAGGATTTCGCATGTATAATAATAATAAATAAAGCAATAAAGCAATTAATTGAATTTTCTTTTTTTTAATTTAGTTGAACAATCATGGATATCAAGTTTTCAATTAATTGGGTTTAGGCATTTTATTGTTAATTTGGAGTGTTTTTAATTTTTTTCAACTTTGTAAATATTTTCACCACTAAATTTGAGGACGATAATTAGATTTTATAATTCAAATGAAATTGAATTCATCACATTTTTGTTCGCGAATACACATTTAGTTGAATATATTAGTTGAATATATTTTTTATGCTCAAAATCGAAATAAAAGCAAAGTTTTTTTTTCACAAAAATAAAAGTAAAGTAAAAAAAAAATCCATCTAATGCAAAAATAGAAATCAAATTTTAAAATAAAATCAAAGTTTTTTCCCAACAAAAAAAAAAAAAAGTAATTTTTTTAAAGAAATAATCTTGAACTCATTATTTGCTGCCCAGGCTACATATCAATTTTCTTCATTTATATATATTTATTTGTTCATTTCACAATTATTTATTTCTTTTTTATTCAAGCATTTGGCTCCAATGGATTATGGAATATGGAATGAGATGAGATGAAATGAGAAGAAAAGTGAGAGTAAATTTATATTTAGTGAAAATGAGAGAGAAAAGATAATAAATTTATGTTTGATGTGATGAGAAGACTTAAATTTTTATTTAAATAAAAAATAGATATTTAATAGTTTTTTAATATTTGGTTATGATGTAATTAATAAACATATTTAGATATTTATAATAAATATTTTGATTAAAAATATATACAATTAATAAATAAAATTTTTAATTAAATAAAAATGAATTTTCTAATTATTATTACTACATTTTAAAATAAAAAGATCCACCAAAATAGTGTACAGTAAATCAATATTTAAAAAAAAAATACACCCGCTTTGAAACAAAACAAAAATTATTTTAGTTCATTTATTATTTAAATTAAATTAAAAAATATGATCAAATACTTTTAATTTTAAAAAAAAGAATTAATAGATAAATAATGAATATAATCAAACAAATTAAATGTACGAGTCGCTCATTATTATCAATTTTTAGTTCAAATCTTAATTTTAACAAAAAAAAAATTAATATGATATTAAAAGAAATTATAAAAAAACATAAAGAAAAATAATGAAAAACTATTTAAAAAAAAATATATAAAGGAAATTATTTCATTTATTCTTTAAATTAAATTTAAAACCGAAACATAAAACAATCAATATAATCGAATAGTTTTTATTTAAAAAATATATATTAATAATGACTAAATAATATATTTTAATAGTAAAAAAATACAAATATATTATACATAATTGTAATCAATTAGTTAAATGAATGAATTTGTTTAAAATGTTTACTTTATAACTAATGATAATCATTAAGGTTCGAGTCTTGATTTAGGACAATTTTATTTTGAATATATAATAATAAATTAAAGGGAATTTGCGCTTTATGACAAATTTCCTAGTTTGCATTAGAATTATAGCAATTTTTTAAAAATATTACAAATATAGCAACTTTTTTTTTGATAGATTCTATCAAACACTATTGATGGAGTCTATCAGACATTATTGATGGAGTC
>JBBMEF010000028.1:6821201-6842427 GCA_037832685.1 Sicyos baderoa | reverse complement strand
TACATTTGTTTTAGTCTAGGACAGGTCATCCCGAGTATAGGGAAAGAAGCCACGATTTTCCGATTTGAAAAAAAAAACAAAAAAAAAAACTGCTCCCATCAAATACCGAATAAAATAACCAATCACGCCACCGACCCATTACATCATCATCCATAAGATTAGCTACTTTACATCTTATTACTACAAAAGAATATACATGATATAATTCAGAGTAACTAAATTAAAATTATCGAAGTAAAAATGACTTGAAACTCATATAATCATAAAACTTCAATATTTGTCAATCATACACAAAGGTTCATTATCTGTGTGCATTTTTCTTGTAAGTAGTTACAGTGATTTGTATTGCTCGATCGGAGTAATAGTACATCCCAAATTGCGCAAATAAGAAATTTGTCAATTGGATGATAAATAAACCAAGTCTTCGTGTCAAATAGATGAGGAGAGAATAAGTATATGTTGAAATTCTCCTAATTGTACTTGAAAAAAAAACTATACAAAGCCTAAAATATGCATTTTAATGTATGCAACATTTATAGAGTGACTTAATAATCGAGTAGGCATTGAGAAGCTAATAGGTGATGGGTTCCATAATGGTCACCTACCTAGAAATTAATTTTTCACAAATTTTCTTGACATTAAAATGTTGTAAGATTAGGTGTATGTATTATCCCGTGATATTGTTAGTCAAGGGGTGCGCAAACTTGGCCCGGCACATGTTCAAATTCTTGAAGTTACGGGTGGAAAGTGCTTGAGATGTTGAACTAAACAAAAAGGTGCTTGAGATGTTTGGTGTGCCTTTCAAGGTTTAACCTCCATTTTAGAAACTTAATACCTTAATAAAAAATAATGAAGGTTTGACATAACTGAATGGAAGTACATGACATAACTGGGAGCAAACTTGCAATAAACAAAATCAAGAAAATGGATAGCCAATGTGAGGGAACTAAACTCCTAAAGTAAGTGAAACACTGTGAGAACATGTTTGACAAATGAACCAGAAACTCTAAAGTAAAGTGAGGTGATTAAATGTTGTTTTAAAGGATAAAAATAAGCTTCATTTTTTAAGAAATAGTATACAAATCATAGCTACCTGTTTTTCTATAGCTGCAGAGGAGCCCATTGCCTTTTCAATCCTTAATTTCTGGAAATGCTCCTGAAACAACGCACAGCTTAGAATTTTTTTTTTTTTTTTTTTCGAGATTACAACAATCGAGGGTAGGGGGACTCGAACCCATGACCTATTAGTCATTGCATATATACTAATGTCGCTGAGCAACTGCTCATGTTGGCACGCACAGCTTAGAATTGAAGTAGTACTGAGGAATAAATACTGATTATTAAGTTTAAGATTATAAATTCAATATAAGTAGGCATTGTATTTGATAGATTACGCTATCCAATAATTCAACCTCAACACCTGCTCATATACGAGTTAGATTTCACTTTGGTCCAACGTATGTAAAATAGAAGGGTACAGATTTCAAATTGTTCCAATGAATGAGATTCGATCAATCCCAAAAGGATGTTGGTGATAAGAATTTTAAAATATCTAAAGGTATGGTCCAAGGTCACGGGTCCAAGCCTCTAAATTGAAAACAGTAATTCAAAATTTATCAATCATACACAAAGGTTCATTACCTGTGGGCATTTTTCTTGAAAGTAGTTACAGTGATTTGTATTGCTCGATCAAGGAAGACGCATGTAGACGCGATGTCGGAGTAATAGTACATCCTAAATTGCGCAAATAAGAAATCTGCCAGTTGGATGATAAACAAAACAAGTCTTCATGTCAAAATAAGTATGTGTTGAAACTCTACACTTAACTATACAAAGCCTAAAATATGCATTTTAACGTAAGCAACAATTATAGAGTGACCTAATAATCAAAAAGGCATTGAGAAGCTAAGAGGTGATGGGTTCCACCTACTTAAGAACTAATTTTTCACGAATTTTCTTGACATCGAAATGTTGTAGGATTAGGTGTATGTATTGTCCTGTGATATTAGTCAAGGTGTGCACAAACTTGGCCTGGTCAGTCACAATTTTTTTTTTTTTAAATGCATATTCAAATTCTTGAAGTTACGGGTGGAAAGTGCTTGATATGTTGAACTAAACAAAAAGGTGCTTGAGATGTTTGGTGTGCCTTTCAAGGTTCAAGCTCCATTTTAGAAACTTAATATCTTAATAATAATGAAGGTTTGACATAACTGAATGGAAGTACATGACATAACTGGGAGCAAACTTGCAATAAACAAAATCAAGAAAATGGATAGTCAATGTGAGGGAACTAAACTCCAAATGTAAAGTGAAACACTGTGAGAACCCGTTTGACAAATGAACCAGAAGTTCTCAAGTAAAGTGAGGTGATTAAATGTACGAAAATTTAAATACAAAAACAATCGATCCTTTGTTTTAAAGGATAAAAATAAACTTCATTTTTTAAGAAATAGTATACAAATCATAGCTACCTGTTTTTCTGTAGCAGCAGAGGAGCCCATTGCCTTTTCAATCCTTAATTTCTGGAAATGCTCCTGAAACAACGCACAGCTTAGAATTGAAGTAGTACAGAGGAAGATATTCTCATTTTGCAGGTCAAAAGAAAAAAAAATTGTAAAAACACTGCCATTCACTCAACCAATGTTATGCCTAATTGTTTACGATGGAGAACAATAAATACTGATTATTAAGATTAAGATTATAAATTCAATATAAGTAGGCATTGTATTGATAGATTACACTATCCAATAATTCAACCTCAATGTTACGATCTCAATTGTCCTACATTGGAAAAGTGGGGAGTCCTACAAACATTTATAAGAGATATGGGTTACTTTTCTCATTGTCAATTAGTTTTGAGGTGGAACCTCATATTCTATAATATGGTATTAGAGCCCATAAAGTCCAAATGGGTATCGGTCTAATAAAAACAAAATTGAGATCCGATTCAAGATTGGAGAGCCCAAAAGAGGCACCATCTTGAGGGATCATGTTAGGATCTCTATTGTCCCACATTGGAAAAGTGGAAAGTCCTACCAGCATTAATAAGAGATATGGGTTATTCTCATCATTGCCAATTGGTTTTGAGGTGGAACCTCATATTCCCTAATCCTCAAGACTTGCTCATATACGAGTTAGATTTCACTTTGGTCCATTCGATCAATCCCAAAAGAAGGTTGTTGATAAGAATTTTAAAATATCTAAAGGTATGCTCCAAGATTATGGGTCCAAGCCTCAAAATTGAAAAAAGTAATAAAATCATATTGTCCACAATGAGCGGTCTTAGAGAGACTTGGTTTCCAAGGTATGCTTTAATGGAGGACCTAGGTTCAAAATCTACAAGTGAGCTTAATTATAAAATATTTTGTTGCCTCCCAAATCTAAGCCATGAGATAGATTGTGGGTGCCCTCAAGTATGTGGTGGGACAAAGCTCAATTCTCGGTTATCCAAAAAAAACGTAATTCAAAATCTTATTGTCTCCGAGAGCTAGCCTTAAGCAAACCTCTGGAGGAAAAAGTTAGATAAGTCATGACTCAAGTGCATAATACAAGGATTGGGACCCACCCAATACTTCATTGTAAAAACAAAAAGGAAAGAAAAAAGAACCCTCATTGATACAATATGAAACTTCCCACCAAACTAGCATCCAAAAAAGCAAGTTTGATCGCACTTGTAAAAAGTTTCAGTGTGCAAAGAATTGCATCTATAATTTTTACAACATGGTATCAACCTATGGTGCGCATGATGCAAAGCAGTGGTGAAACTGGAACATGGCAGTTGAAGGAAAATCATGACTATATCCATGACGGACGGAGATCGAGAAATATCTAGAACAGTGAAAGTTTGAAACTACATGGAGACTAGTAATTAATCAGAACCTGATTCTGAACCTCTATAGTTTACCCAATTTGATGAATCAAGTGTAGCCTAAGTAATGCCAAAATAGCCTTCGAAAGAGGAAATAAAAGTAGTTTTGCCTAAGTAAAGCCAAAATTCCCTAAAACAAAATACCCAAAAATCAAACTCATAACACCACAACTAATTAAGTTCATAACATTCAAAATCAAATAAAAGAGAAATCTGTTTAGTTTATCCAGCTCATAAACTGGAGAGAACAAACCTGTTTTTCCTGCATCAAGAGAGCACGCCTATCAGCAGGAATCTGTTCCCATCTTAAAATCTGTGAAAAACAACTGTGGTCGTCAACAGAGGACTAGGAAAGCATAACAGCGTAAAGCTTTAAAATCAAAATTTCATGTAAAATTACATAAAAGAGCAGAATAAGTATCCATCATTACTGGTTACCACTTACGAAATAAATTTACTTTTTCGATGATTAGCTGAAGGCTAAAACCAATATACTTACATATTCAGCATACTGAAGTGCTTCATCACTACCCAATGATGACTTCAGTGTACGCAAGACTTCCTGTATACACAAAACTCAACAACATAAATATCAAAACAGCATAATTGATATCCAACAATAAATGCTAAATCAAACTCTGGTTAGAGCAACCTACGTTATATGAAAATTATGGTTAAAAAAATGGTAAATCAATATGATTACTTTATTTATATATAGAGGGTGTGAGCAGTGAATAAATCATCAAATGTTTAGGCTGTTTTGGTATTGGGTCTTAAGAATGCTCAAGAATAAGAGGGCTGAAATAACCATAAGACTTCGTTAGTTTGTAATTCCATTATCGTTTAACCTTCAATACTATTGGGTTCTATCAATTGGACCATTGGTATCTGAGCGGTTCGGTTTCAATTCTGACCAAGGATGCTAGTGATTGAGAATTTCTTCATGATGGAATATGACGTATGATGTTGATGGTGGAATCATTTTGAACAGTATTAAATCAAAGTAATGAAGAGATTAGAAATTTGTGTCAAACTTCAAGTCTTCAGTGAAAGATGGCAAAGAAATGAAGGAGAGTTTCAAAATATTGAGAGAAAGTTATAGAAATGAAGTAGGAGATTGTTTAACAAAAAATAGAGAGGAAAATGGTGGTGATTGAAGAAGTGGTGGAAATTGTACAAGTTAAATGAGACTATGATAGTTTGGTTATAAATATAGGGTGTGGACTGAATAAATCATCAAATGTTCAGGCATTTGGGTATTAGGTCTTGAAAATATTCAAGAATAGGAGTGTCGGTCTAATAACCTTAAGACTTTAGTTTGCAATTCCATTATCGGTTATCATTCAATACAATAGGGTTCTATCAGTAATTTGTCAATAGTCTAACAATAAGTTTCTACAGCCTTAAATGTTATTCGAATTAGCCAAACAATGGGATTCATGAATGCCAGTTGACTTGTGGCTCAGAACATATAAAGCTGGTGGTAGCTTCATTCTTTATTTAAATTTAAAAGAAAAAAATTTACTTCAATAAGAATAAGAATAATAAAAGAAAAATATTACCTTCGATTTGCATTTCTTCACTCTCAGCCGTTCATCAATTACAAAGCCTACCTGTAAGTTATGAAAAGTTGTTTTTTTTTACTTTTCATAGTCCTATCTATACCATCAGAGCACAGAAGTTCAAGTAAAGCAATGACTATATTGGTTATTTTTAAAACAGTATTTAACTTTTAAAACAGTATTTTATCAATACCCAATGACTATATTGGTTATTTTTAAAAAAAAAAAAAAAATTGACCATATTTGCAATTATTTTCTAGATTTGAATAATCTGGAAAGTTTAACTAAATTTAATCACCTTATCAATTAACCTCTTAGGATCTTGAAATGCCTTCTTCTTGGCCCATTGATGAAATAAATGGGAAATAACTGCTCTGTTATCCACATCAAATCTGCAATTAGGATAGAGAAGACTTCTCACTTCAACAAGAAGAAAAAATAAACTATATCAATGAATTGTAAAGAGAATAACCTTTTCAGGAAATTATTCCCATTAGTAATACTAATATCCAAAGGTTCTTCAAAATCTCTAATGTCAATTTGATCCTTATCTGGATCATTTAACGCCATACCCAAATCAGCTGGTACAGGTTTTTCAAGAGGTGCGTCCATGTTCTGTTTTAGAACATCATGGTGCTTCTTTTGCAAGTGTTGGATACTAACTTCAGCCTACAAGAAAAGATTATACTATCAACACTTCTTATGCAAGTGTTGGAAACAAACTTCAACCAACTTGAGATAAGAAACCATCTATTTTAAATAATAAACGGTGCATTCTAATAAACTTAATGGAATATATACCTGTATCTCTCGAACATGATCTGGAATTTCTTTGAGAAATCTTGAAGGTTGGAGTATCTAAAGAAAATGCTGAAGTCAACCAAATTTGTCCACATTTATATGATAGTAAATAATCAACAAAAACAAACCTGCCAATCAGAGTCCATCAAGACATACAATATGAAGAGTTTCTCTCGAGCACGAGTCATCGCAACATATAATAAGCGCCGTTCTTCCTGTTATTTTCAAGTGAGAATCAATATGGCACCAATGAAAGGAATCTTACAGAACTAAGAGCAACAATGTCGTTTACATGGAAAAACTTACCTCAATTGAGTTTCCATTTTCCATTGTACTGCCCCTGGATTCATGTAAGAGAGGAATCTCGGATTCATTGGCCTAGTAACATCAAAGTACTAAAAGTATTGTCATCTCAGAAGAAAAAATGAACAAATATACACATCACCGAAATACTATTACTGACACTAAATTGTACACAAACACCAAGAAAACACATTTTTCTAATGCCACCTGGATCTAAGACTACTAAAAAGAATAACCGGGGAAATTCTTTATTCCATTAGAATAGTCTTGAAAATACAAGAGCCTCTGTTTATAAAGGTTTCCTCTAACCAACCCAAAAACTAAACAAAAAAATCAACCAAGTACCAACCAACCAAAACTAAATAACAAATAAAAAATGAAAATAAGAACAAATCAATCCACTTATCTTTTTTTTTTTTATAAAGAGATAAACTTTTCATTGAGAATTTGAAAGAGAAAATTACAAGGACAAACCAAACAGTAGGACAGCACCAATCAAGAACAATACATAAAACCAAACCAAAGAAGACCAAGGCAGAAAAATTGAAATTGAAGAACAGAATAAAAGCTAAAAGAAAGCAGCAGCCCAATTGGAGAATATATCTTTCATCGATTTCCTTGATCTTAGTATAGTTGTAGTGTCATAGACCGTAGACTCATAGTCATACATGCACAATAACCTTACAAGAAATCAAAACAAGAACCTCTGTAAACATGGCTATAACAGCACAAGGTCCTATAGAGGCGCCCATCTATGTAACTTTCAACTACCTTAATTATGAAGACAACATCCCACTCCAAGCCTTTTGCCTGCAAATGGAAGACAAGAAGGAACTTTATAAGGAAAATAGAAAAATGGTATAGCAATATCCATGGTTATAATAAAATGTCGTTTCCAAATTCAAGACAATTCTAAAACTAATGCAAGAAAGAAGAACCTGGTGAATGGTAGTCAAAGTGACAGAGTTTTTATTGTCAAGACGGCGAGAGCAGAAATTTGCTTTTTCCCTCTCAGATATATGGTCAACAAAAGCTTTTAGAGCATTAAGACAACCTGGCTCACTTCCTACCATCTCTCTCTTCCCTTCTTCCACAGTAAAATGACTTGACAAAAACTTAGAGACATCATCCAATAAATACTGAAGAACCTTCAAGAACAATAAATTGAACGGTATAGAACAAATCAAGGCTCAGAAAATAAAATTACAGAAAAGGATTGCAACTGGAAAAAAATCATTTACATCTTTTCTCATCCAAAGTGAGAGTATTATTTCCTATTTGAAATTCATTACGAATATTTGCTAAAAATAAAAGTTGGAATATAATATTCCATCTAATCATACTTTCAATAAAAGTATTATGAACTAAGCATTGCTCTTCAGGACTAGATTGCTTCTTAAACTCTACTTGTGTTCTTATTTTCATAATGCATTTAATATAATATCCAATCCTTGGTTAATTATCTTAAATGACTAAAGGTTGGTTGACTTTTGATCCAGAAATCGAAACCTTACTCAAAGAGGTTATTTTAGGTTGAATAAGAATACAACCAAAACCGAATTTAGAGTTGGAAATCCTCTAATACTTTTTGAAGTTTAAGAATATAGGTTTTGAGACCCTTTTGGTTTATTGAAATTGAATAGGGATATGTACTTCATATAATTACCAAATAGAACTTAGCAAGCACTCTAAGAAGAGGCAGTTGAGAAGCTTGTGTTCTTGATCTATAAAATAGAGAGTTTTCAATATGGGTTATATCTCACAAAGGTATCAGTGTTTCTCCAAAGAAATCTTGATCTTTTAAAAGAAACTAGTACAAATTATGATAGGTAGCAAACCCTCAAACACCTATACTATAAACCCTTAACACAGAGTTCGGTCAATAGGTCTGATATTGTTGTGTTCTTCCCCATCATCAACATGAAATTGTAATGTAGCGTTGAGTTCATTAGCATGGATTTATACTTACAGATCTGATATCATTGTCTTCGTTCAACAATTTTCCCCCATCAACATTAATAACTGCTTGTTGCTCCAGAAGATACTTCTGATGACACCGGAAGAAATGATGTCAGAATTTAAAAATAACAACACTCATAATACTTGAGAATAATTCATTTTTTTAAAAAAAAAAAATCTTCTAATCTGGAAGTCATAGTGGGGGCGAACAAAATTGTAAACAAAAAACTATATGGTAGCACATTAGACCTTTTTGATAAGTTGGTAGCGATCAGAATAAGAAATAACATTGTAGAGGAAAAGGAGTTTAAATATACAACTCCTAAGAGGAGTGAAAAAGATATATGAAACGAAGTTACAAAAAGCTAAGAACTAAACAACAAAAGACAAAGAAGCAAAACAAAGAACAATGTCTGACAGGCAAAGCAACTAACGAAAGCTAAAACCAAGCCATCAGATTCAGGCCTAACTGAAAATACAAAAAACAGCTGCAATATAATGTTTAGTTATTGTTTAATTAAGTTTACTTTTGAAAGATGTTATTTTATTTCAAAAAATATCAGTTTCCTGAAGTAATCTTTAACTAAAAAACAATGTTTTCTGGAGAAAAAAAAAGTATCTATAAGAACTATGAATATGAGCCCTTAGTTCAGCCAATCAGAACAAGTAACAAAATGAACTTTCCATTGCATGATGGAATAAATGCACACTGAAATACTCAGGGTGAAAATAGTTCCAATTTTTTTAGAGGAACCTATCGTAAAAAAAAAAAAAAAAAAAAAAAAAAGAAGCTAATGTCAGTCTCTCGGGTTTAGGCATTAGCAAACTGAATTGCATATGAAAATTCATAAAAAGATTTATAATTGAATGCAAACAGACCTGAGGTAACATGTTAGACACAGAGGTTATAACAGTTGAAATTGATTGTTCCTGCACAAATTTAAAAATTAGATTGAAATTGAATAACTTGTCATTTAAAAAGCAACAAAAAAAAAAAGGAGGTTCAAAAAGCTAAAAGATTTTCAGGTCCCGGGATCGAGCCTTGAATGAATCGATATTTGTTGATCCAAATGCATTACCCTTAGAACAAGTCTCGATATCATCTCTAATGTTGATAACACCTTACGCCCTTGGTTAAGTTGACTCCTGTAAGACATAGGATCAGAACTCAATAATTTAATAAGAAACTTTATTAGGTCAATCAAAAAGTCATCAAACCGTTAAATGGGTTTGGCACTGAATCAAACTGGGATTCAAAATTTTATATTTGGATTTGTAGAATGCAAATAAGTCACGACTGATATTGTTTATAAAATGCCAATCACACCAAAGCACATGCAAAATATTGTTTCGTTTCTCCCTAAACCCTAAATCCTAAAAAGTTACGTTTCTTATTCAAAAAAAAAAAGGACGTGAACCTAAAAACTTGACCTTTTTAATGTGCCAGAAATCTTGGAATTGAAGATGTCCCTGGCAGCAGTAATAAATTGACATTTTCTTACCGTTGAAACTTTGTCAATATGATTAATTATCTGCAAAAATGAAAGGAAAGGATGAAGTACTGCTTCTAGTAAGGAAAACCGACATTAAAGAAAAAGAAAAAAGTTGTCATAAGGGTCTTAAATAACAAGGTAGAGTAAGAAAACAAAGAGGAGGAAAAAAAAAAAGTTACCCTCTTTGTTTCCTCTTTCTCAAAAGGAATTAAGGCCTTGAAAGCTTGATGATAAGCACAATCATCACAATCAGGAAATGCTGTTTTAAGTAGAGCCATAATGGTTTTGACTATCTAAATAAAAAGATAATATTTAATAAGTTTCAAGAAGTAAAGATGTTGTAGGACAATCAAGTAATCAACCTGTACTGATTGTCATACTATTAGTGAAATAAGAACATACCTTTTTTCTGTAGAAGGCTACACCATGAACATTAAATGGTATTTTTCTTTCACGGAAAGCTGTTTGAAATATTTTTCCTGATATCTACAGAAACAAACATAGCACTAAATTTGTCAGAACAAAGGCAGTAGATTTTAGTGTTTTTCTTTATTGATATCTTGGCAGCTAAGTTTGACCTGCCTCCGGTAAAGAACTGCAAAACTCCCAAAGCCTTTGGAAGCTGCACAATTGGAAGTGCTTTCCATGATCTTGTCAATAACAAATGCACATTGAGCGTCATCATTATTGCATTCTTTAATTGTAATCTGGGATAGTAGGGCAATTTAAAATTGTTATGAAGAAGGCAATAAAAATATCAAGTTAGAAAATTAGAATGTAATTTTTTCTCAATATAAGAATACAGATATACCTTAGATCCAATTATATTATCAGTTTGGACATCTTTGAGAGGGCATCTTTTTTTATTATTTCGTATCAGAGAAGATGCAGCATCTATAATACAGCCGGTGGATCGATAGTTTTTGTTGAGTCTGATCTACACAATAAAAATAAGCCAAATTAAAGGACTCCTCATCGTTGAATCAAAATCTTTTTATAGGAAATGTAAAATTTTCGTAGGAAGTACAAAACTGTATCAATACTTGTTACAAAAAAAAATTCCACGGTGTGATCAGAGTGGACAATATAAATTACAAAAAGGGAGAAGTCAGTGACTCCAATATAAAGAAAAATAAGTGGTGGATTTCCAAAATAAAATCGAATTTGTGTTGTTTTCCAAGACATACAAACCTAGACAGAATACAAGATTCAAGCCTAGACAGAATACAAACCTCTTTGTGTGTTGGAAAGTCTTTACGGAAAGAGTCAAATCCGGAGACATCGGCGCCATTGAAACTGAATATAGACTGAATTGCAACATTGGAAACGTCACTTAAGAATAACACACATACTAACAAAAAAGAAATATTACATTTTGAAACTACAAGAGGAAGTCCAAAAAAAACATGTCGAATGCAAATTGTGTAGGGACAAACCAAAAGTCTGACCTGATCATCATCACCAACTATAGTTATCTGCCTATGGGATGCTAGAATCCGAAGAAGCTTGTATTGCATGGAACTTGTATCTTGAAACTCATCAATAATAATGGCTTTCCATGAATCCAGACACTCCTTGTATACTTTAAAAGTTTAAACAAACAAAAAAGATGGATCAAAGCAATAACTAACACTTAAATTAATATTTTAAACTGATAAGCTGGTATTGAACCTTCAGGAAAATCAGTAAGCAGCTTCAAGGAACAGCCTATTAGGTCATGGTAGTCCAGAGCATTACAAGTTTTCAAAATTTCATTGTAGTTGTCAAGAACTGCAGCCTGATTCAAACACCAATTCAAATAAAAATACCAAACAAAGCTGTTGACAAAAACCTTGTTAACCAGAAAATCGGAGGCTTACTCCTGTCTCATCACCCTTTGTAAGTAGTTCTGCAGAAGTAGTTCCACAAGCTTTAGCCTGGAATGGAGTGATAGAAATAAATTGGAACGTTGACAAAGAAGATATACAATAAAGCTAATTCAAATTAGGAACAAAAATTATAGTTTAGGAGCAGGGTTTTAAAAGGTGTGCCAGGCTAGCGCCTCACCTAGGAAAGTCTGAGATAACTTATTCAAGAGTCAAGACATTTCAATATCTTAAATAGTTAAATGTTATGTATGTTTATATATTATCAAGAATTTAAATAATTTATAAATCCTTTGAACAACACTAGAAGGGAGAACGGAACACACATGACAAGACATTAAACTAAAGTTGACAAAGAACTAACCTTAGGGACAAATGTTTGCCATTTCTTTGACTTATCCTTAAAATGCAACGGAGTAATATCCTTAGAAGCATCACCAGGTATGCTGGACTCCAAATTTTGTTTAGTTTTTTCATTTTCCAACAGACGCAAAGCCTCTATGATTGCCCTCCTTTGTTGCCCATGTCCATATATTGAAAAATCTGAAGTGCGCTCTAACCTGTAATATAAGATAACAATCTAACCACCAAGATAATAACAAGGATCAACGAGTAATAAAAAGGAAGAACATTAAGAAAGTGCAATTTGGTCGGAAATGCTACAACATAGCATATATTCATCTGGAAACAATGTAAGATTGGGATCAGATCTGATCCTACATGGAATGAGTTTAGAAATTCATGTTTAACTTATGCTTGAGCAGAAAGATGTCTCCTAATCAAATAATTCTAATATAGATCAATGATTTTACTCACTCCAGTTTAGTCTTCTTCCTTGTTTCCCCCAAGTAAGATACTTAAATCCTAAGTAACATCAACTTGTAGACACCTCCGACGTCTACCGGTGTCTGACTTAGGGACAAGCGTGACTACCCCAGGTATACTGGAGCGAAACTCCGATTTTCCACTTTCTAAATTTAACAAGATCCTATTGATCTCTTTTCAAAAAAAAATAAAAAATAACTATTTATCTTATTGATATTTGTAAGTTCAAAATAAGGAAGCTTGACCTTTAAGGGAATCTCTTTTACACTTTTTTTTTTTTTTGAAACTGAGAAATCAGAGCTTCGCTCTATAATATTCGGAGTAACTACGCCCGTTCCTAGGCCACAAATCGAGAGACATCGAAGGAATGGAAACACAGGAGGTGTTATTGATTGTCACAAGTGAGTCTTGAACCTGGGATATTGAGGAGAGTACACCTTCAAAGCCCAAGCATTTGATCACCACTAGCCAACCTATGGAATTTTCCTTCTCTATATATCATTTCCTTGTCAGTTTATATGACAATTGAAATATCTAAAACATTAGGATTAAACTGTCAAATGTGCTCCAGACATGGTAATGCTACACGTATCTAGGCAAGGTGAAAGAGGAAAGTTTGGGCATACTTTTCTGCATGCAAACGACAAAGTTGCAATGAAAATGAATGAAATGTGCTAATCACGAGTTCTTTTGCCATTTTCTTCCCCGCCACTGCACCAACACGATCTCTCATTTCCGAAGCCGCTGCAGTAGTGAAAGTCATTGCACAAATATTCGATGGGCTTATACCCTACACAACAAAAAAGAAGGAATGACAAGACAGACAATATACTAAATGCATATTGGGAAGGAATGAAATAAAATGAGTCGTTACACTTACGAGTATCAGAGTTAAATAAATTTGTGAACAAAAACAAAACAAAAATAGAAAGAAACATTCTGCCACAATGTGAAAGTACCTCATTAAGCAGCATCAGAACTCGACCAACCATTGTGGAAGTCTGCATAAAACAAAATTTTCAGCTCTTGAGGGCAAAAAAGGCTCTAGAATTCTAAACCAGACCGATCTTAGGTATTTTTTGAAAAACTGGAGAAACACACTCATGCTTTGCTTAAGCATTTCCTTTAAAATAATAATAATAATAATAATAATAATACAAGCTTAAATGACATTTTTTTATATATCTGTGAGTGTCAACTTACGCACACCTGGACTATTCTCATGAGAACTCGTTTCACTCTAAACATTTGAATGTCAAGTAAACTCTAAAGAAGTTAATTCTTAGGTAAATGACCATTATGAATTGTACTCGCAAGGTCCTCTTTGAGGATTAGGCCAACTCATAATGGTTAGCTTAGATGAGATTACCATTCATCACCAACTAACAAATATTCTTGAAAGCAAAAAATATCACTAGAGACCAAACAATATTATTGATAAATTTATAAACAAGAAATGAGACCTTTCCACTTCCCGGACCAGCGAGAATCATCAAAGGGGTCGAAATATCAGTGCAAGCTGCTTCTCGTTGTCTGTCATTAAGTGACAACAGATATTTTGAATACTCTTCCGGCATAGTCCCGATCTTAATAATTGCAGAGTCAGAGTTGATCCACTCAGACCGTAATTCCGAGGTATCCGAAGAACACGAGAAGCCTTTGGTTTCAATACTCTCACTACAAATTACAGACTCCAAATCTATACTTGAATCACCATTACAACTACCATTATCCTGATTTTCCCCATGGAAGATGGAATGTGAACCTTCCCTATCAGCTCTGGTAGATGAGTTTTGCTCACACAGAGCATCAATTTCCTCTAAAGTGGACTCATCAAAATCATCATCCAGAATACTTGGAGCTGAAAATGAATTTCTCGAACTAGAACATATAGAACTTTTTACAGGAGTCTTGAAACAATCTAATCCCAAACCATTTGAACTAGCGTCAGTTGCAATAGCAAATGACTTCGATACCGGAACGTTACCCGAAATCTCTGCCAATGGAACCCTCTTTGCATCGTTATCATTCAAATCCGAAATTCTGAAATTAAAAAAGTGGGAAATCCTCAAAATCTTGAACTAACGTTTCTTCGATTCCATAAAAAGGGGGGAAATACATAAGTCAGTATGCAATGATGCGTTTATCTAATTAAATACAAATCAAAACAAGCGCAGTAGCTCGAAGAACGCGAACCTGTGAGGAAGGGGATCAGCTGAATGGATGCGATTAGAACACTGAGAAATGGGGTGATTGGAGTGCAAAAGGCGAGGGCGTTTACGAGCAAGTAGAGCTTTGGCAGCTCTGAAATTACGGGAGATTCGAGCTTTTTCCTCATCGGTTATGGCGGAATTTTCATCGTCGAGCATTGTTTCTGCAGCCGAAGAATTGAAATTCCAGGTTGCGTCTCTTCACTTCAATTTCCCTCCAAAACTAATAAAATTGTCCTAATGACAATCACCCTTCATTTTTTGGAATCATTAATGTCCTAATAACATTAATTTACACAGAAAATCGTGCTTATAATAGGAAATAACATTAGGGGAATAATTCATTTTTATTTGTTTGTGATCAATTTTTAAGAATGAGTCTAGAGTAATTATCAACCTTGGATTTATTTCCGTAAATGATTGAGCCAGCACTATTTAAGTAGATATATATTTGATATATTCAATGTTTCGATATATATTTGATATATTTAAAAGATCGAAAGTTTTTAAAAAAATTACAAATTGTAACGTGAAAATTAGAGTCTCAAGAATTTAACTTCTTGGTCGTTTATATAAATTTATGCCCTTTTTTTATGGAATTTTTTTATGTCCGTTTAGACAGTTGTTTTACTTTTATCATTGTTTAATAAAAAAATCATACATAGAGCACTATTATGATTCTAGACTTGAAATATTTTTTCATTCACTTGAAATATTCTTTAATGTTTTTTCTTTTTTTTTGACAGAATTTAATGTTTTTTTTTAAACGGCGAATGACTTAATTTTTCATGACAACAAATTAATGAACAATTGAAAGAATTATTGTTATCTTTTGCATAAGAAGATATATACCTAAATTGGATACTATTTGTCTTTTATTTAGTATCAATCCATAACATGAATTCACTACGTTATATCGTATTAATGATTTGCTTCCAATTTAGAATAGAGGTTGATGCCGCCTCAAAAAGGCTCAAGATATCCAATTTTTTCCCTATTTTCAAATATTTATGAGGAGGAAAAGATTTATTTTTATTTTTTTCGAATTTCAACAAATTCAAACCACATCTTATATACACTAAATATAAAAGACATTCACGTGATAAAGAGGAAGCTATTATAATGAAATTCACAACACAACTTTGGAATAATGATTAGAAGCACAACCCTCAATCCAAATACACAACATTAACATATTTATAATACAACATAGACATAAAGTTCTTCTTACTGCTCAACATGTTAAGCTTATTATATTAACCAATATATTGTATGTATTATGATTTTTTTACTTCTTTAATTTTCTTATTATCATAAGCCACGGGATGGCATAAAGTGCGGCTTCTCACTTCTCAGTGTCCTCGAGGCCGTTGTGTCGGAACCAAACCTTGAGGTCCAGAATTGAGCCCTCTTCACGAGCACGGGCAGCAGCCGACGTGTCGTTCGGAGCCGGACCGTGTTGGGCCGGGGGCCCAAAAACTCCAGTTTGAGGATGTGGAGCCCAGTAATTTTCAGATAGAGGGTGGATCATATGATCTGGTACTATTGTTGGGCAGATTTCCTCCTCTAGATTCTTCTCATATGCTGCCCAATGACCTGCCCTGAAATAAACAAATAAAAAAAGAATTGATTTTTCAAAATTTAGAGGATTTCTCATTTATGTTTATAAGTCGAAATGACAAAAATACCCCTCGTTCAAAGCGTTGTAAATAACTTTGGATTTCACCTCAAGAATAATTGGTAATGAGAATAATAACTCATACATCTTATAGATACAATAATTAAGATAGTCAGTTTAAAATAATAATAATAATAATCAAAATAGTCACGAAGGAATGAAATTAATCTATAATAAAGACTTATATCAGATATATAGTATAATCAAATGAGCGAGGAAATCTTCTAAAAAAAAATGAGTGAGGAAATAAAAAAAAAAAAAACTGGAGTATATTTTTTATATATCAAGAAAAAAAGGTCACAAATCCTACGTAGAAAATATTATTTCTTAATTAAATAAACAGATATTTCTCAAATAGTCTAAATATATATATATATATTTCTAAGAAAACAAAAAAAAAAAAAATCCAACATATAATCACGATGTTGGAAAAATTAAATCCAACATATAATCACGATGTTGGAATATCATTTTTTTCCTTTAATTAAATACACAATAAGTGAGATTGACATAATGTATAGTTTATCAATTAAATATATACATTTCACAAGAGATTGAAAAAAAATATTGCATATAACCGACTTTTCTTTTTAGGAATGCATATAACCGACTTAACAAACAATAATGATAATAAACTTATTATTATTATTAATATTATTATTATTATTTTGAGTATATAATAAACTTAAAAAAATGAATTATTATCAATACTTCAATTGACGTTTTTTTTTTTTGTTTGAAACAATTCAATTGACGTATCTTAAGATATAATTAAAAAGGCCAACAACATTGTATATATCTATATATTATAAAGTCACAGGTTCGAATTCTTCTATCTCTAATATTTGTAACTCAAAAAAAAATATAATTTAAAAATGAGTTTGGATCTATAATTTAAATGTCTTATTGAAAAGAAAAATAAAATGTTTATATTGAACAAGCATGCGGAAAATCCATGCCGTTCAAATGTCAGGCGTAGTCGATTACATGCCTTTTTTTCAAATAATATTTCATTGACAAATACTTAAAAAATAAAAATAATAATGCATATAATTCCTTTTTTCTAGATTAATAATATTTAATTGACAAACAATACATATAATTCCTTATATACATAGGAAAACTTTTTTCAAAATAATATTAAGAAATGTTTTAAAGTAGATTATGAAATCTTACATACGTTGTTTAAAAAAAAAAAAAAAAAAAAAAAAAAAATCTTACATACGAAATGTTTATAAGTCTGTCAACAATAGTAATTTTTAATGTATGATTCAAATGAAACTTGTAATATAAGAAGAGTCTCAAAAAATAAGATAAATAAAATTTGTATTTTTCTCTTTATCACTATTTAAATAGAACAATAATTGAATCAAATATGCACCCCCTCTAATTATTATTGAACTAAAAAATGAATAAAATAAATCATAAACCTGTAGTACTTGTACAAATGATTATAGTCTGAGTGTTTGTTAAAAAACAAGTTACAAAAGAAAACCAAATGAAAAGAAAAGATAAAAGGTATAAATTATCGCATCCATTCAAATCATTGGCAATTATAAATCTAAATCTTAAAATATTACATTATAAAATAATTGTTGACATCAAATAATAATATTTATTTTGTCAATAATATATTGGTTTTAATATAATATTCATATCGTTAGAGGCTCAAATGATGTGTCGAAAAAGAAAAAAAAAATGTTGTGTCGAAATATGAACCGATTTTTTTTCCTTTCTTGAGTACAGATATGAACCGGTTTTGAAGTTTCAATCTTCTAACCATTTGTTAAATTAAAATAATAATAATAATAATACAATATCACTAGGTTTTTTTTTTTTTTTTTTTTTTTTTTGCCAAAGAAGACACTTACCAACCAAATTACTTCAGAAACTAAAGCCAACTTAACCTTTATAAATTTTTTCTGGATGTAATTTTGACAATTAATATTCAAAACTTATTTTTTCTTAAATGCTTATTTTATTTTATTTAGTTCAATATTGGCAGGTGAAAGAGATCATATTGTTCGTATGTGTCTAATAAATTCACGATGAATTTATTATATAATTCAAGAATATCTTAACTAACCCAAAATTTATGAGTTATCTGTTAATTAAAAATAAATGTTTGACACTCAAATGTTATTTAATTAGCATGTTTAGTGAAAAATAGTAAAAAAAAAAACATTTTTTTAATACATATTTTTTAATCATTTCGATTTCATATATGCTCATACTTTCCTCGATATGGATCCAAGCTTTTAAGAACTATCAATAAATCCAACCAAAAAAAAAGAAAGATAAAAACGAAACAAACTTATTTTATTTTATCTGGTTCAATATTAGCATGGAAGATATCATATTATTTGTATCGGGTATAGTAATATAAATGTCTTATAATTAAATTAATCTAATAATTAAACAATAAATTATGAGGTATCCACTTTTTTTTACTTGCCACACTAGTATTGAACTAGTTTTCAACCAAACAATACCGAATGGGTGAATGACATACTGATTTTATTGTTTGATTGTAAACGAGTTCAACACTAACGTCACTTGTTCGAACCTTAGAATCGTATTTGTAATACTTTTCCCCCAACTTATACTCAAAAAAAAAAAATTACAATTAAACTATTGCACGCATGAAGTGATCATTTCAATTTCGCCTATACTCATCTTTTCCTCCATGGATTCAATTAGCTTTTAAGAACAAAAAAAAATAAAAAAATCCAACAAAAAATGAAAGACAAATTAAAAAACGAAAAGAAGAAAACGATGTACCGGCGGGTGAAAACAGGAGAAAGAGACGAAAAAGGGAGTGGCTTCCCTAAACCGGCGAGTCGTCGTCGAGCAATAGTAATGAGCTTGGAAGTGGCGGCCATGCAATGGAAAAGATGAAGAAAACAAAAAACAAAAAAAAAAAGTAAAATTAAAGAGAGAACTTTTCAGAGAGAATAATAATATTAATGTGTGGAGTGAGGAATGAGCGGTTTATTATGTGTTTTCTAAAAGTATTTATAAATGGAGAATAGCACACTTTATTCCCTCCCATGGTCACATAGATGCTCATCTCATATACACATTATTATATTATATTCTCTAATTAATGACTAACATTTAAAATGTTGCCACTAACGATGTCGCGATTAGTTATCTAGTTTGGTATTAATTCATTTATGTTTCACGATCATGGGTTTAATCTCGAATCGGTATTTGTAATCTTTTCCCCCCTAACTTATACTAAAAAAACATATAAAATATTGCCGTCGAGTACATTAAATAATTATTTATTCCCAATTTTTGTAGAATTTAAAAATAATAGTTCAACTAAAATTTGGAGTTGGAATATAAACTCTTTAACTTTATTCATCGAGTAAAATTTACCAATTTCACTCGAAGTATCCTGTACATATTTGTTCCATTTATGAGATTAATAATGTGTCACATAAGTAATGTATAAATATATAAATATGATTTGATCATGATAGATATTAAAGATGTGAACATTATCATCTTCACAAATTGAGAAGTATATATCGATGTGTATATTCATTTAAAAGTCGGGGTATGGATCTCAATTTTTAATTTTATTGGATTGAATATCGTGTTTAATAAACTATATAGATGGAATATTAATTTGAAATAAGGTAGACATCTATATCAAAATCAAATTTCACACATTTTTTGCTTTTCTTGATTGAAGAACAAAAAAATTGAAGGAGGGATGAGTAGAAAAGAAAAGAAAAGGTGATATTCGTTCCTTAGTATTGGATTTCCTCGGTTCCCACCGGTCCCGTACCGCTCTCACGTACTCATAGCATTTTGCTTTTTCTTTCCATTACACAATTTCACTAATATATATATAAAATAAAATAAATGGTCACTTTCTCTCACGGCATGCAATTTGCCCTTCGAAAAAACCTAAGTCTCCACTAATTTGAATAGATGATCCTAATATACTCGTTATTATTATAAATTTTGTCATCTTTTAAACGATAAAATTATATTGGACGACTATTGTATGAATAAAATATATGGAATTGAAAAGAAAAAAAGACCAGGGTATGAATATTAATTTCATCATTTTAAAAAAAAAAGACTAGGGTAATATAATCATTAATATGTTTAAATATTATATTATAAATATTTTTAATACATGGTAAGAAACTATGAGCTCATTAATATAATGACTATCCAACCTTTTATCATCCATTATTTTCTAAATATCCTATTTATAATTATTATTTTTAAATTCCATTGATAATTAGTTTCCCAAAAAGATATAATATATAAAATGGGATTTGAAAATTTAAAAAGAAAACCCTAAAATCCTAAACGCTGGAAGATATTTTGACCATAAATTTAAAAGTTTGTAGGTAATCAAACTTCATTTTCCTAAAAGAAACTTAGTTTCGTAGGTCTTTCGATATATAATCAAAGAAGTCACACTTCCAATTTCACATCCTTATTTTTGTTTTATTCTTTTGAATTCAAAAGACATAACAACGTCTCGAGAGTAGATTCAAACACATAAACTCTTAGTTACTAGTTCAACAATATATTACCTGGTCAATGCTCTTCTTGGTGATAAATTGTGAGAAAGGCATAAAACCTTCTGCTCTTCCATTAACTTTCCACACATATTTATAATACATCAAATAT
>JBBMEF010000028.1:6797016-6815651 GCA_037832685.1 Sicyos baderoa | reverse complement strand
CGCGCGGGCAGCACAGCCCGCCCAAGCGCGCGCGGGCCGCTCAGCCCGCTCAGCGCGCGCCCGGCCGCACGTCACCTGCGACCGGCTCTGTGCGCGCACGCGCGCGCGTCTCACCTGCGGCCGGTCTGGCCCACCCCGAACCGGCCCGGATCTGATTTTCGCCCTATCTCCCTCATCCGGAGTCCGATTTGGGCGCCGTTCGCGCCTGAGTGCTCGATTTTTCCTTATCTACCGTTTACCATGCACGAAATTCGACATAAATGGAAATATTTACCCAAAAAGGAAGATATTCACCTACATGGGAAGATATCCATCTAAAAGGAAAACATTCACCTAAATGAAAGATATTCACCTAAAAGGGAATATATTTTCTTCTATCAAAGATTATTCTCCTAAAATGAGTCACCACAGCCTCCTATAAAGATGTCAATCATTCATTCTCCAAGAAAAGCTATTCTGAAAACCCTAACTCGACTGACTCGACTCTTCTCGTTCCTTCTCAACTGACTTAGGCATCGGAGGCGGCGTGGCTCACACCACACCGGTGTCTAATTTCTCTTTGTTTTGCAGGTTACTCGTCCTTCACGCAATACATTTGTTTTGCAGGTTACTCGTCCTTCACGCAATACAAATTCACCGTTGATCTCGAAGACCAAATTCCGACTCCGACGATAGCGAAGGACCAATGAGACATTACTATGGAGTGATAGATGGCAAAACTGAAAATAATTTTATGTCCTTTAAAGAGTACTGTGCCCTCCAAGAAGAGGCCGCTAATAAGACGTGGTCCCAGAAGTTTACTAATTTATTCGCCGTCTTAAAGCGCTTGATTTGCGGCTATTCCTCTTGATTTGCTTACTTTTTGTTCTAAGATTGTGCAAAAAAAAAAAGAAATGCGTGATTTTATTTTTTTTATTTTATTTTTTGAAGTAGACCAATTATAGGGTATATGGTTTTTTTTTTTGAGTTCCAGAATTTTGAATAGAGAATTTAATTTTATAATCTCTTGATAACAAATTAAATGATTATTGCCACCTTGCATGGCCTAAATATTAATGCCTACATATGTAATTTAATATGAGTCACAAACTATTTTTCTTTTCTTTCTTTTTTTATTTTTTAAGTTTAAAGTAAAGTAATGTGTAGTTTATATTTATGGACATTATTATTTAGCTCATGCCCGGGCATCATCTAAATATTTCTCTTTACTTTTTATATCCTTGGATTTCATGTTCAAAACGTACACGTTAGTTAAGTCCGATTGCTCCGGCCATTGTACTTTTACGGTTGCCCGTGACTGGTAAATCCTCTGACCCCCAAGTTTTTTTTTTAAAAATCCAAAATATCCATCAACGATTGTTTTGTAAAGTTGAGATATGCATAGACACTTCTATCAATATCGACATATAAAAGTTAGACTTTCGAAATATTCAACTACAACATAGTCTGAGTGTTTAAGATATTATAAAATTACTTAAAAAACTAAAACATAAATTAAATAGTAAAGACTACATTATATTATTGACAAAAAAAAAACCTCAGAAAATAACTTGAAACAAATATATATGAGCAATGGACATACTCTTCGATAAAATAACATCCTAAATAGTTTGATGAATATAATATATACTGTATTAATGGGATTCTACCTCAAAACAATCCATATTATTTTATTATCTAATGTTATCAAAACTTCTGTGAATATTCTTGATCTTCAAAATCTAATCTAACACCATGGATATTTGATCAAACTTTAAGAGGTTTAATCCAAAAATTTGGGTCCGATCCAAGCGAATAAGCCTAAAATGGATATTTCAGTTTGCAAAGTCGATACAATCCAACGTAATATTCACAATAACAAAAAAGAGACAACCTTGGTAAAATTACATAAATGCACCCAAAATTAATAACTTCAATCAATAACACTAATTGAAGTACATTTATTGAAGTCAATCGATCCACGATCGATTGTCTAACCCTACCCTCATATATATCAAAAAAAAGAAAAAAAACTACAGATAGAAATTGACAGGTTATTTAGATTACTAAGTGGATTTTTAAGTTCTAAACAACCATCATCAACTCCAACTCATAGAACACTCAAATACAGGTATGTTATATCCACTTCCATCTCAGATTCTGAACAAAAAAATAACAATTTCAATAACCGTAGTAAGATAGATACACATCAATGCAACTACTGTCAAAGAGCGATGGAAGAAACTATGTTGCCATGTTACAAATGATAAAGTTGGACCCCAAAATACAACCAAATTCAATTTCTAAAAAAAAAAAAAAAACTTCTATGGGTGGAAGTGAAATCGTGATGTATGACAAAAAACAAAAACGCCAGAATCAGGACATTGACTACAAATAACAATTTGGAGAGAGTCATAAAGATTGCATTACCATTTGGAAGCACTTCATCTCCTATCCTCTGATTGACTAACTTTCTTCTCGGTGTTACCGCTATCTGAAACGCTTTGCATCTCGAGTAGCTTTTGTTGCTCTTCCTCCTCTGTTTCTTCTACTCTTACCTCTTTCGTGGCTGCCTTTGGCTTCGAGCTCGTCGATTGTTGATACAAGATTCCACCGAACATACATATCAATAGCCCCACAGTTCCAATGAATGTCGAATGCTTATCCCAGATGACTAAATTAATCACAACTGTCAGGAGTTTATTTACGATCCCGAGTACGGTGAATCCCGTTGCAGAAATAGCCCTTCGACAAGAGAATCCGAAGAAAGAGATTGCCAAACCAAATATGCATGATAAACCAACGGGCAAAACTACTGCAAACGAGTGCCAATCCGATTCGTCGGAGATTTCGTGCTTGATTTTTTTGAGTTCACCCATGATAAGAAGTTCTAATGGAAACAACAATAGTGCCTCTAAGTTGTTGTACAGCACAAGACCCCATGTATTCAACCCTATGGTCATAACAACATGTTTTATGTATACAAAATCTATGGACATGCTTACGAGATAAGCCAGAGCCCAAAAGTAAGCTGTCAAAGTGAATTGATAATCGGTCAGTACATAAAGAATACTACCACCCAGGATGGTACCGAGCGAGGCCCATGTCTTCACCGATGGCCAGGGCTGGTGCAGGAAAAGGGTCTCACCAATGGCAACAAAAATCGGTACTGCTGAGCGGAAAACGATGAACGTGTCAACATTGGCATGCAAGAGAAGTTCACTGTTGGTGAATAGAGATAGATAGAATATAATTGCAGCAGGTAGGAACCGCCACATTGTCAAGAGATCAAGCCGATCATATTCGAGAAATCCAGCCTGACCACAAACAAGAACTCCAGCTGCACTAGTGAAGTATTGTAGAGCAGTCAGAGCACCAGGGTAAGGGAACTTCATGACTGCCCATTTATTGATGATGGAAAGCAGGGATGCGGAAATACAGTACCCCGCAGCAACGCCATATACTGAGACTTGCTGCACAATAATGGCGTACCAGTTTGATGGGCTCCCACCAGATAAAGCTGAAGCCTCTGGTCCTTTCTGGACCTTACCAGCATTGGGGTTCTCGATATCATCTTTATTAGACATCTATCAAGGATGAGAAACTTAATTAGTAATGGAGATGTTCGAAGAGACAAAACGTTCCATTAACCAAATAAGCCAAAACATCATTAACATAAATTTATGCAGAACACAGTTTCCAGGTGAGTATCTCAAGAAAATACAACGTGTTCAAATTTGACCATAAGAGATCTTACAAATACAGTTCAAGACAGATGGAAAATAAACATAATAAGATAGCAAGAGTTTCACTACAAAAAATGGAGATTTTAAGGTACAAATGATATGGATTGATAGACCATTGTCAATTTTCACTTATGGAAGTTAATGCAAGAGAAGAAAATGCATCTATAATAATGCATTAACAATGTTTAACCGGAATACTGTAAAACTTATGCAGAGCATTCTCAAAATTAACGGAGTTGGAAAGTTTGTTAAAGGAAAGTAATACAAATAGTAGGGGGAATTGAGGATTAGACATTTTTCTATGATGATTTTTTTTTAATCCGTGAGTGTCTCGGCTAGATTAAGTGCACCTCGACTATTCTCATGGAACTTACAATTGTACCTTATAACATTTAGGTGTCAAGAAAACTCGTATGAAATTAATTCTTAGATAGGTGACCACCACAGATTGAACTCATCACCTCTTAGCTCCCTAGATCCTTTTTTACCACTAAGTCAATTATACTATTTGGTTATGAACTTATGAGTGAGTTTTTTTAATGTAATATTAGACTTATATTACAATCAAAGAGCTCTCTTTTTACAAAAACCATTTTTCATTTTTCTCTATGATATTCTTCTTTTTCTTGATTTTCAATCTCAAGAATGAGCTGCTATCAATATCAAATCGATATTAGAGTTAACTCCATCTTGGTAATTGGAACCAAAAACTAGAGTATTGCTAGAAATGTTCATTATAGCATGCACAGCTGTAGGGGGATTTAGCATTAATGAGACTGTAAAAATAAAAGTGACAAGTTTAGATCCTGATGCTTTTATAGTAGCATAAGCAATTGGAAGTAATTTCAACCATTTTAAGAAGATAACTCGCGGATTCGAAGAAGGAATGAAAAGGAAAGAACTATT
Organism: Sicyos baderoa; assembly: GCA_037832685.1. Taxonomy (NCBI): domain Eukaryota; kingdom Viridiplantae; phylum Streptophyta; class Magnoliopsida; order Cucurbitales; family Cucurbitaceae; genus Sicyos; species Sicyos baderoa. Next base: position 6,811,020 of record JBBMEF010000028.1, on the reverse strand, counting down.
CAAAAAATGAAACAAAAAAAAAGGCTTCACCCACCAACTGAATTTGCACATTGATCCCCTCAGTAGGCTAATAATGGCAGATAAGATGTGACCGAGTGGCTCAACTGATCAAATAGGGTCTTGGGGTGCATAAGGCGATTGATTCAATCCATGATGACCACTTACCTAGGAATTAATTTCTTACGGGTTTCCTTGGCATCCAAATGTTGTAGGGTCAGACGGTATGTCTCGTGACACTAGTCAAGGTGCGCGATAGATGGCCCAGACAGTCACGGATATCAAATAAAAAAAGTGGCAGATAAGATGTGACCAAACATGCACTACTGATCTATGAAAAATACATGTGAAGTTAGAACATGTCCTCAAAGGGGCAGCCTCGTTGACAGAGGCTCGAGTCAAAACCCACAAGCGGGCTAAAATCTCTCATTGTATCTCGGGTCCAGGCCTTAGTGCAAGTGCCCGACTACGTAATGGGGGCGAAACTATGATTCCCGGTTATGGAATTATTGTTTTTTTGGAGAAACTTGAACATAGAAGGCAATGGTGCATGCTGCAGGTCAAATTCGAATAGAAACTAGAGTTCCGGCAATGGGCTAAACAGATTTAACCCAAAAACTAAACACCCAAATTCTACGAAGACTTAAACAAATGAAACACGCCTTAAATTCCTAGTTCCGGAAATCATTCAAGTACAGAAACCACAAAACGGCAAGGCAAACGAGTAATTAGGTCGCCAGGAACACAAATTTCAATTTCTAGATCATTTCATTTCTACCCCAAACATTCAGGAAAAATGCGAAAAAACCCCCGAGATCAACAAGATCAAAAGTGGAAAATACGAATTAATTAGGCAAAAAAGCTCGAACGAATTACCTGACACCGACAATGGCTTCTGAAATCCCGAAGCCGGAAATGAACGGTGGAAGCAAAATGGTTCCCAAAAGGCGAAAGCTCACTGCAACTGTTAACGAAATGATTCAATGACTTAAAAAGGGGAGAGGAACAGAAAGTGGGTTGGGTTGCAAACGGTGGATGAACGGTTTAACCGAACCGAACCGACGGTCGGGAGGTGGTTTTCTTTCCAAATTAATTATCATACTCAAAATTGGAAACTCTAAAAAGGCATGTTTGAGTTTGAAGGGATGAGTTGAATTGACATGAAAAGAGAAGATAAAAGAAGTGAAAATAAAATTATATTTGAGGGGAATAGAAAAAAAATAAAAGTGATAATAAAGTTATGTTTGATGCGATGGAAAGAGAATTATTAAAATTTTTATTTAAATAAAAAAAATGGATATTTAATAGTTTTTTAATAATAAAGTTATGTTGATGCGATGAAAATATAATTATTGAAGTTTTTATTTAAATAAAAAATAGATATTTAGTATTTTTTTAATATTTTAATATTTAAATAAAATGTGGGGCTTATGCATGTAGTTGAGTAGGAGTTGTGTAGATTTATGGAAGTCAATAGGTCAAACTGACCCAAACTTTTTAATTGTTGGATAACAAATTTATATTTTAATTATGATGACTTTTTAAAAGTGTCTCGACAAAAATATATTTGAATAATTTATATAGTAAAATATTTCAAATTTTACTTCATTCAAACCAATCATTTTAATTGAAATGGTTAATGGTGTATTGATTTCATTCTTTAATAATCCAATCCAATTTAGTGCTATCTAGGAAATCATCATAAGGTAGTCTAATTGGTCATAGAGGACCTTATGGTGCATAAGGTGATGAATTCAAATTTCATGATCACCACCTACCTATGAATTAATTTCAAATTAATACCTATCTAAGTACAATTTATTGTACCGTACCCCAATTTTATTAAATAAAAATCAATCATTTCAAGTTTCACTTCAAATCTTTTAATTTTAATAAATTAAAACCCACCAATTTTGTAACTAGTAATTTAATTTAATTTAATAGTTTTTGCAATTAACATTAATATTGTATTAATAATTGGTTTAAAATCCCTTCCATCTATTATACATAGACATAAATGTAGAAATATCTTCTAAAAAAATGTATAAACCTCTTTAATTTATGAAGAAAAAAAAACTTTATTTTATTTATTATTATTATTATTTTAATATAGAGAAGCTAAACATCTAAAAAATGGATGGTTAGATCTATTTATGTTTGTAGTAATTGAATGATAATAACAATAACAATAAATTTCCTTGGGTCCATTAAAAAATAGAACTTTCCCTTATTTCAATAGTTGGAGTCAACCATCTAGCAAATGCTCAAGTTGTTATTTCCTATTGTTTGCTTACACTTAAAGAATTCATAAATTAGACTCTATTTTTTGTGATATTAATGTATTTGGCTAATGATCAATTTTTTATTCAACCATAGTTAAAGTAGAAATATTCATACTTATATTGGTTAAGCTTTCTTACTAGCGCTAATGACCATTTTTCTCTCCAATTTAAACTTAACCACATAAAAGACTTCTCACACTTAAATTGTGTCAATATGTTTTTTAATTTTTTTACTAATTTCTTGATTTTATTTTTAATAAACTTTTTGAAACATTTTTGTTTTATTTAAAAAAAAAATTGGTGTATAGTACATCCATAAATTTTTAAAATTAAAAGTTTATAAACTTGTTATAATTAAACTTAACCTTAATGGTTACAATTGTAGTTTAACCTACATTAAAGGACAAGAAATAAGAAGACGGTAAAACATAAATTAAATATGAATAATATATAATATATTGTAGATGCTTGATCATGAATGTAGGGGCACTTCATCCCAAAAATATAAGGTTAATTGATTCAATACCAAGAAATATTATATACAATCACATTACTGTTTTCAACCATTGACTAATAATATATAATTTTTGAACTATATATATATATGTGTATGATTTTATATTTTTATTTTTTTAAAGCTTGCAAGTAACTCAAAGGACTCTTAAATCAAGTTGACATAGTTGATGGTTTAACAGATAGATGACTTGATACAAATCTTTTTTAGAATTGATACAAATTTATTAATTAACTCTCATTCTCACATAGATAATATTTGACTTAGGAATACACCAGCTAAATAACTTTACTTAACAAACACAACACATAAGCTGGCCCGAATATTATAAGATCGGGTGCGCTTGTGCACGTAAGCTGGCCCGAACAGACACGAACATCAAAAAAAAAAAAAAAAAAAAAAAATCCATAAGATTAGTCTAGGCCGAATTGAGTATTTAACCTTCGGCCCAAAATCAAATGTCAAAACACATTACATAACAGTTTAGCCCAAAGCTTGAGTCCAATTGGTTGGCCCAGACCCACCTCATCAGTCATCAACGCTACATAAATAACTAAAAAAAACAACCAACCTTAAAAAAAAAAAAAAAATCTACAACTAAACTAACATATTAGTTGTCACCAATTTGACCTAATGACTCATTTACACATAATTTACTTGTTTAATTGTAGTTCAACACGTCCTCAAGGGGGTGGCACAGTGGATGAATACTTGGGCTTTGGAGGTATGCTCCCTTCAAGGTTCCTGGTTCGAGACTCACTAGTGACCGGGGACAACGTCAAAAAAAAAAAAAAAAAAAAAAAAAAAAAATTGTAGTTCAACACCAATTTTACATCTTTAATCTTAAAAATTGATATTTATTTTTATGCCCTCAAATTTGTGATAATGTAATTTTTATTTCTATACAAATATTATCTATATTTAAAATACGAAAAGAAAAAAACAATAAATATATAAGAAGTGATTAATATAAAATGAAAATTAGTTTGAAGAGAATAAATTGATTATGAAAAATATTTAAGTCATTCATAGCCTACCTAAACATTAATATCCACTTATTTAGCTTAAAATAGACATAATTATTTTATTTTTTGAATTTAAAATAAAATAGAATGAATTTCACTTACATTATTATTGTTATTTAAGTTATAGTGGATGCACATGTGACATTACTCTTTCATTGTCTCTTGGTGCCCGACAAAGAGATGAATGCGGCTACCCTTATTTAAAAAAGTGTCATGTTGAACTACTTATTAAAAGATGTTTTTTTGAAATTATTATTAAAATGTGTTTAAATGTAGAAGTGTATCGTAGTTATTTTGAGTGAATATAAATAAGAGGTGATTTTTTTTTTTAAATTTTGACTAACAAGTTGTGTATAAAAATTTGAGACAATAATTTGTTTGAATATAATTTAAATAAGTAAATATTTTGAAGAATTAAAAACAAATGAGATGAATAATAACTAGTGATTGCAAAAGCTCATTTAGTTAAAAGAATTACTTTTTTTTTTTTTTGGAGTGAAAACCTGTTTTGTGTTATCCATTACCCAAAAACCCATAACCCCCATCTCTCCATTCTCCGGCGAAGCCAGTACGTTCATCAATGGCGGTCGCCCCTTTCTCCTCCACTTTCTTCCCTCCCATTCCCTCCATCTTCAGAGCCTCATTCTTCACCTCAAAACCCCTCAAATCTCCCCCAATTTCCCCCCTCATATTCTCCCAATCGTCACTCGAAACCCACAGCAAAAGACCTCCCACCGCCGCCGATCCTACACATTCCTCCGCCTCCAGACTCGAACTCGACGGAACTGGCCCCGCCGCCCCCACCCGAGGCGACAGGTTTCTCGAGCATCATCAATCCGTCGAGGCTGCCAAGTTTGTCCTCAAAGAGAACAAGAAGAATCGGAAAAGGAAGAAGGATAATGCCTTGAAGGTTTCTTTGGCGGTCGCTTCTTGTTATGGCTGTGGTGCTCCGTTGCAGACCTTGGAGTTGGACGCTCCGGGCTTTGTCGAACCGGAAACCTATGAGTTAGTATGTACTTTTATATGAATTTGAATTTGCCCCTTTCTTTTATTGATGAATTAGGGTTTAGTGTCTGGATATTCATGAGTAGGAAAAATCGATGTGTAATGTTTTTCCGTTTTTTAGACATGGTATTGGTGGTTAAGAATTGCTTGTGTGGCTTTCAAGAGGGTACTATATTGACGGACAGGATTATATGATATGACTTGTGTAGATTACATTTTTAATGAAAAAGAGAATGTTAGGGAATGTTTGGGGCTAGAAAAATGAGAATGATCACGGAGAGGATGAGAATTAAGAGGAAAGTATGTTGGAGAATGATTAAGAGGGAACATTACTTGTATTTGGGGTGAAGAGAATAATTATGGGGTAAGTAAAACAATGAGTACGAAAAGAATGAAAAGGGGTTAGGAGAGGAATGAAAAGAAGTTTAGAGAATAAGAAGTGGTTATAAGAGAATGAGATTATGAGGAATGATTTTCAGGAGCCAAACATAGGTAAGAGGAAAGGATCATTCTCTCTCTATAGCTATTCCCATTCTCCTTCCTCTTTACACCCCTTACATTTCATAGTCTCGTCCTGTAGTGATCTTGTAGATTGGGGCATGCTCTTGAACTACACTTGTATGATGTTATTCATGTGCAGAAAAAGAAGCATCACCAACTCAGAAGAGTTATATGTGGGAGGTGCCAACTTCTGTCTCATGGTCACATGATAACTGCCGTGGGTGGAAATGGAGGTTATTCTGGGGGAAAGCAATTCATTATGGCGGAGCAGCTTCGAGAAAAGCTCTCTCATTTGCGTTATGAGAAGGCTTTGATTGTGAAATTGGTAAGCCTAGACTCTGTCTTTTTTTATTTACCCTGAAGAGAGGGTAAGTAAGACGGTTGCCAGTTGCTGAGTGTAATATGAGGTTTCTCCCTCCTTTTTTTTGGCAATGAGTTCTAGGTTGATATAGTTGACTTCAATGGCAGCTTTTTAGCACGTGTGCGCGATCTTGCTGGTGCAAATCCAATAATACTGGTGGTCACTAAGGTGATCTTTTGCACTCATTTGATGGGTCTCATGATATTGATGAATATTGAATAACTTCCTTTCATGTTATATGGACTGATAATGATTTATGATAGTAGGTTGATCTTCTTCCCAAGGGAACTGATCTGAATTGTATTGGTGATTGGGTTGTGGAGGCCACTACAAAAAAGAAGCTTAGGTAAGTTTGAACTTTTTTGGCCCTGGGGAATGTCTTTCCTTCTGCATCATTTTGAAAATATGAAATATTCTTTTGTAGAATACTTCATAGACAAGACTCCATCTTACATTAACCAAAGCGTTCATAAAGTCTTAGTTTAGTTAATGGGATTTACGTTCAGTTAGATCAAGAACATTATCTTTGCGATTAAAGTTCCTAGTTGGATTTCCATATTGTGAAGCATTGCTTAAAATTTGTAGCGTTTTGAGTGTCCATCTGACGAGCTCAAAGTCTTTGGTTGGAGTAGCTGGAGTTGTAGCAGATATTCAGAAGGAGAAAAAGGTTTGCCACTTTCACTAATAGATTTCATAAGTCAACCAGCTAACTACTTTGATATAGTCTAACTATTGGTCTCATGTAATATATTTACTAGGATCATGGAAGTCTTAGGACTCAGGAGTCTAAAGATTCATTACATCAGAACAGAAGTTGAGCACTAATAACCTTAGTGATCCAGTCTTACGTTATGTTTCGACATAGTTATTAAGTTTTAAAGAAAATCTCTTAGCTATTATGCACCTTTCCCTTCTTTACCAATTGGGTACTTGAGGTTATGTTCTAACATATGCTCATCTGAGTCATCTCCATTCTGTCTAAGATGCTACCTCTGTTTTATTACCATTTTTACTACTGAACGTGTTGATTTATTTTTTCTGGTGCAGGGGCGGGATGTCTACATTCTGGTTAGTATACAATTAAATTTTAACAAAATAGTTGTTACTAGTATAGACGTGTCATCAATTGTGGCTGCCCAGACGGCCTCTTCTCTTGCAAATAGAATTTGAAGATAACCCATGGAAGATAGCTTTTCTATCTTTTTCTCCCTGTTTGTTAAAATTTATTTTGAGTTTTCATGTTATCATGTATTTTTTAGATAATATGATTGATGAGACTGGATCTTCATTGTGTAGGGCTCAGCTAATGTTGGGAAGTCTGCTTTCATCAACGCTTTGCTGAGTGAGTACAATTTCCTTTCATCATCTATAACATTCACAATTGATCGACGAATGCTAGCGTACGTCAAGATTTGAATAGGGTGACGTTGTGTTTAATATTCTGATATGAACCAAAGACGATTCCTGTAAAGCAGAGGAACAGCAGGACTTTCATTATTATAATTATTGTCATTGCATTGTGATAAGAACTGTACGAAATAACCGGACGTACGAATACAAACTAACCAAGTATTTTAGGTGCTTGGAACCTCCCATTCTTGAGAATATTCTCAAGCCTAATACAAAAATGGCCAAAATAGTTTGATACCTTCCCCACTACCCGCATCTTCTATTTTTAACCAAATTCTCTAACAAACTCTCTAACTAATTACCCATATACCCCTACATTAATCCTAATTCCTCTAAATGCCCAACCTTATCACATTGCTATACCGTTGTTGGCCTTTTCTTGTTAAAAATAAAGAACTGTTATTAGCTTTATCATGGTTTCTCCTAATTCATGACCGTTCCTATGATAGGTGATGATATTAGTTATATATCGTGGACAATGTTGCGATTGTGTGTGAAAATATTTGCTACCACTACGTGGATAAGAAGTTTCGCTTGCGCATGGAAACTGCAGTTTTCTATTCAATTAGATTATACAGATGACAACAACCAACTTCCTAAACTAACTTTTGATGGCAGGGAAGATGGGAGAAAGGGATCCAGTTGCTGCAGCAGCTCAAAAATATAGACCCATACAATCTGCTGTTCCTGGAACTACGTTAGGTCCAATTCAAATTGATGCTTTCTTAGGAGGAGGGGTAAGCGAAGTGTTAATATCGCCGAAGTTTTGCATGTGAAATTGCCTTCTGAACCCAGATATATATTTTTTCATCAGATTTTCTGTTGTTTGCCTAACCATTGATTTCAATTTTTATAAAATTTATAAAATTTATTCATTTTTGAGAAATGATTACCATATGTTTCATATGCAGAAACTATATGACACACCTGGAGTCCATCTCCACCATAGGCTAGCCGCTGTTGTTCATTCAGAAGATCTGCCTGCCCTGGCTCCTCAAAGTCGGCTCAGGGGTCAAAGTTTTCAAGTATGCAGACTTTAGTTCTACAATGGTTTCACTACTTGGTTCTTGCTTTAGTCAATCTTAACTTTTTTTTAAAATTATTTTTTATGTCAGGTTTGTCAATTGCCAACTGACAATGAGATGGGAAGCAAGGACTTATCCAATGGGTTAAATGGGTTTTCTATATTTTGGGGAGGTCTCGTGAGAGTAGATTTATTGAAGGTCTTTATTTCAGTTATTAGAAGTTAAAACTTTTAGTTAATTTTGTTTTATTTATATTTTCATGGTCAGAAATGGTACATTTTCAGATTTAGCATGCCATTTTTGTTAACAGGTTCAACCAGAAACATGTTTGACTTTTTATGGTCCAAAAGGATTGCAGATCCACATGGTTCCAACCGAAAAAGCAGATGACTTTTATGAGGTAACTAAAATGCTGTTTATAATTAGAAAAAAAATTAACATAGATTAGTTTTTGCTAACTTATGTCAGGTGATGAACACTATCTTAGTTAAATTACAAGTTTGGGTCTGAATTTCAAGTTTGTGTCTTATAGGATTCAAACTGTAAGAATTCTGTAATAGATTGCTGAGCTTTTAATCACATGTCTAGTTTAAAAAAAAAAAAAATCTCATGTCTAGCTTTCAATTTTGTCTTTACTAGTTCAAACATTTTTTTAAAATTCATGGATCTATTTTTAATTTCCATCACTGGATCTTTGTAGTATCACTCTATTTTCTCATTTCCCTCTCATTCCATCCAAACAGACAGATTATTTGTACCTCCTCCATCGGTTGTTTTACGCTTAAAAGTATAATTGATGATGTATGACAATGGACCATAAAAAATGCGTTTGACCTTTATTGTGGCCCTACCTTTTATTTTAGCCCATTGGTAATTGAAGGTTTTCTTTTACTATATGACAGAAAGAACTTGGGGTTTCACTAACACCTCCATCTCGAAAACAAACAACGGATGATTGGAGAGGACTCGAAACAGTACGTCAACTGAAGATAAATTTTGAAGACGGACAAAGGTGTGATAAAACTCTTGCTGACTAACAACTTATGTTGCTTTGTAAAAGAACCTTTGTCTCCTCTGGAATTTATTGTTTTGCGTTTTCAGTTTTCTGCTGATGCAATCTGTCTGGCTAATAACTAATAAGAACTTTTTTCATGCATTTTCTACAGGCCTGCTTGTGATGTGGCTATATCAGGCTTGGGATGGATTGCTGTTGAACACAAGAACTCACTTCAAAATACTCAGTCAGATTTTGAGCCATTGGTCGACGAACTCGAGTTGGCTGTCCATGTCCCCAAGCCAGTGGAGATTTTCGTTAGGTCTCCCATGCCGGTTGGCAAAGCTGGAGCAGAATGGTATGAGTACCGCGATTTGACAGAAGAGGAAGAGGAAGTAAGGCCAAGATGGTATTGTTAGAGAATTTTAGGTACACTCTCTACCTCTCTTCATCTGCAACATTTGGCTACTAATTGTATAACTAGGCTGCTGCTTCCACTGCCTAGGCAAATGAACAAATTGTAGATACAAAGAGATGGGGGATGTGGTTAATTTACTAACTCATGAATATTATTGAACTTTGAAGAACGTCTGAATTCTCAAGAGTTGTGAAAAGTTTCAAACTATATATATGTATTAATCATTACCATAACATTTATACATATCAACAAGCTAAGCTAAACTTTTTTTTTTTTGAGTTCATACTAACAAGCCGCACACGATATCAACTTAAGTATTAGAACGAAACTACGAAACTTTGATTACATAGTCGGAGTTTTTGATTTAGATCATATAGAACCATTATTGAGGTAACTTGTTGGTCTCTTGTGAGTCTTAGTTTTTTTTGTTTGGCTTTGTTTTAGATGGAGGGTACCCTCCCCCTCCCCATGGAGGGTAATATGGATATCCGTTCCCTCCCCATGGTTGATCTTGTGCAGCTTGTTTATCAAATTTTGTTGATCCCTTGACTCCAACAACACCTACACAATTCAACCATAACACATATTTTAATTTTATGATATGATAACAACACAAGTAGTTCAAACTAATTTCAGATATTGGAGATGATTCGAGAATATTTTTATTTTCCTATTTATATAATTTATTTAATACGTTGGGTTGAAATTCACACTTTTAATTTAAGATATAAACATTCATTAATAATTCATGACGATATCAATCTATTAATTAATATAAAATAAAGCATCTATTTATCTCTTAGGTTTCTATACAAATTGGAAGATTAAGCTAGAGTTTTGAGAAACCAAGTGAAATTTGAGAGAAAATAGAATTGAACCAAATTAAATAAAAATAATTAAGTAAAGAATTGAAAATAAAATACTAAAATAGTGGTACCATTAGAGGCAACGAGCAAGTGCCTTTTTGCAGTCACGCTGGTAGCCAAGAGAAACACCACAATCAACGCAACCACTTTTCCAATTCTTGAGAAGTGATTCTTGGAACTCATCATTTTTCTTAGTTTTGTGCTTCTTTGATTTAATCACTAATCCATTATGTGAGGTATTTATAGGCAAAAAATACTAATTTTGAAAAGAAAAAAAAACTAATTTTGAAAGAAAGTGTTTGTAGCCATTCAAGTTATTTTCAATAAGGCTGCAAAATATCTATATTTTGAAGCATGCCAACAAAAACAATAATTCAATTATATTATTATATTTATATGATCTAGAGGTCATAAATTTAACATTTTCAAATTCCTAATTATAATTGATTTTTTTTAGAATAATTGTTGTTGAACTAAAAAAGAAAGATGTTGAAAAAAAATACTTTTTGAATCTTTAGAGAAGAAGACTTCTACTTTTTGACATTGTAATAATGTATTTTTTAAATTTATTTTCTTTTAAAAATTAAATTTCTAAGAAGATTAAAATAATCACTTTATTAATATATTAAAATTTAAAATTAGTACAATCATCATTTTGATTCATAGTACATTATATAACTAAAATGTTCAGTTTTGAAGTGGATCAAATTAAAATTAAATCCTAAACTTAATAATAAAAATATATTTTTTGAAAAATATTTTAAATTGGAGTGAGATTGAAATTACTGCCAATTTTTTTTGTTTGTTTTATTTTAGTTTTTGATTTTCACTTTTTGATTTTGATTTTGATTTTTGATTTTTGATTTTTGATTTTTGATTTTTGATTTTTGATTTTTGATTTTTTTTTCTACAATCTTTTCAGTTTGATGAAAGAGCCTATCCCATTTAAAAGGATATGACAAGATGAGGTGCATCTTAGATTCTTAATTATTATTTTTAATAGCATGTTTCGTTCTCATTTACATGTTTTTTTTTAAAAAAAATCAAATTTTACCCTATATTTTTTTTGAAACAAATTTTACCCAATATTGCTCAACAATTAAGGCACACAAAGAATGTACACCTTGTTGGTTTATATAATAATTTATTCATTCTTTCAAATATAACTTTACCATTTTTTTAAACCTTAATCTTAACCATAGTTATAGTGTCTTAAAATCCTTAACAATTCATATATGATTTCGATTAAATAAATGTATTCTTTTCACACATAACTGTCACCCATATACACACGCAAGTAAAACACTTACATACACTCACAAGTAAATCGTAAATATGATGGAACTTCAATTAAATAATATTTTTGTATATGAGACATTATAACATCAATAACAATATCTTGTGGGGACCTCTACAAATGATAATAACCAATATTAATATGAATCAATAAATATATGACACTCAATATGATTATTAAATGAGAACGATTATATATTGTGGTCATTCATTTAGTAGATTTCACTATTATCTTGCATCTTTCAAAGATTATTAATATTTGAGAGAGACTTTTGTTCAAGTTAAAACCACAAAATTAGATGAAAATGAAATGATTAGAGGAAATTTTTTCTTAGTAGAAAAAACAAAATCAAATTAAATATTTCATTGTATAAAATATTTTTCATTCATTTTGTATATGGGACATTATAAATTGACTCCATCAATAACAATATCTTGTGGGAACCTCTACAAATGATAATGGCCAATATTAATATGAATAAAAAAATATATGACACTCAATATGATTATTAAATGAGAAAGATTATATATTGTGGTCATTCATTTAGTAGATTTCACTATTACGTGCATCTTTCAAAGATTATTAATATTTGAGAGACTTTTGTTCAAGTTAAAACCACAAAATTAGATGAAAATGAAATAATTGGAGGGAATTTTTTCTTAGTAGAAAAAACAAAACCAAATTAAATATTTCATCATAAAATAATTTTAATTTATTTTTTATTTTTATTTAGATAGGAAGACTAGAGTTTATTGCTTAGAACAATTTTTCTCAAAATATTATTCTTATTCTTATTTTTTCTTTTTCTTTTTAATTATTAAATTTTGTTTTATCTAAATTTTTAAATATCTAATTTTAGTCGAACCATAATATTTAAAATTGACCCATAAAATTTTAATAACAAATATGAAAAAACTGGAGTTCATGTCAACTTATGAATTGAACTTTCATGTTCACTTACAGAGCTCAATTTGGGCACATTCTATTTTTCTTTCTATTTTTAAATTAAAAGTAAAATAAAATGTGAGGAATAAACATAAAAGTTTAATTCACAACTTGGTATGCCTTAAATTTTTGTCACAACAATATCTAGAGAATTAAAAACAATCGCACACCATTAGGTTCTGAATCAATGAGCTTATCTAGCAAGGCAATCTAGAGCTACCCTTTCCTTCCTTCATCTCACCATAGTAATTGTCTCCAAATCTCAATCGATGACATTTAAAGTTGCCTTTTCTAATAAGTTTAGGCTAATTTGGATATACATACATATTTAGCTATGGCCTATATGTTATGTACAAAATTGTTTTTGCCCTTGAAAATATACATTTAATTTTATTATTGATAACAAGGTTTAATGAATATAAAAAGAAAACAAACATTCATTCATAATAAGTCTCATCTAAATTGTCACTAAGAATCAACCTTATTTAGAGGGCAATTTGGGTGCACCTCAGGTAACACCCCTAATGTGATACCTTTCATTTAGAGCCACGCACCTTTTATTTTTATTTTTATTTTTTTAACTTTATATTTATTATATAAAAAAATTAAAATAAAAAAAGAAGGTGTGTGGCTCTAAATGAAAGATATCATGGTGAGGATGCTACCCGGGGTGCACCCAAATTGCCCTCTTTAAATTATAATCTCTTTAAGGTCTCAAATTTGAAATTTGTGAGTGTTAATAATGGTACAGTCTCTCATGAGTATAGGCTTTGAAATGAATGTAAATGCTCTAAATATATAATTAGTGTCTCAAGATCCTTATGCATTCAAATATGATCTTGGTTACAATTTTTTCAAGATCCTTACTCATTCAGATATGATCAAAGTTATTGTTTCTAAAAAAAATAAAAAATATATGATCTAGGTTGATTCATATATCATTTTCAAACTTACGTGTCACACACATACACACGCGCAGTAAATCGTAGATATGTTGCAAGTAATATCTTGTAGGAATATTGACAAATCGACACCGTTAATAATAATAATTTGTGGGGACCTTTACAAATTGATAATGATCGAGACTAGTATATACTACTCCACGCATACACAAGTAAATCAAGAAGTATATATGATACTAGGTAGGATTATTAAATTGGAGCGGTTATATATCGTGATCATTCATTTAGTACATTTCACTATTACTCCACGTATACGTAGGTAAATCGTAGATATATTGCAAATAATATCACTACAAGAAAATTGCCTATGGCGACGGAAACAAACTCCGTCGCCATAGATCACCTACGGCGACGGAAAGTCCCTCCGTCGCCGTTAATCAGCCTATGGCGACGGAATTTGAA
>JBBMEF010000028.1:6759527-6782188 GCA_037832685.1 Sicyos baderoa | reverse complement strand
GAGTCTATCAATCTGATTTTGATAGATTTGCAAATATTTTCAAAAAGTTGCTATTTACTCAATTTTCTTATCTTATTATAATATACATGCAAATTCCCCATATAAAAAATATAATTTTATAGCGTATATTTTATTATGGTTGCTAAATTTTTTAAAATTTGTCTAATATTATAAATATTTTATCAATTTGGTCTATTCGTGTAAGAACCTCTAAAAAAAATAAATGTAAAAAAAAACTTAAAAAATGGTAATACGCATTAAATTACAACGGCTCTTTCTTTCATCATACAGCGAATCCAGAACATTACATTTCAGTCCTTTTAAACATAGTGGACGATAAATGAAGGGAAGGGTATATTAGTAAGAGTGAATTTCAACGGCTAGTACAAAAACTAGCCGTTACAAGTTCCCAATCTCCACACAGCAAATTATTCCTTTTTTGCCATATTTTATTCCACAAATCGCAGTATATAATCTCACGAATCAAACTTTGAATCACAACTCAATTCTCTCTTCTGCTTTACATCGCTCAATCTCACTGCGCTCTCGATAATCAAATCGGCTCGAATCGTTTACTTTTCTGATATTTTGTTCTTGATTTCTGCTTTCAATATACTATTTTTGTGATTTTTTTACGGATTTCTTTGATTGATCTGTTTATATTTCTTCTATTGGATATTGTTTTTTGTGTTTTGGAAATTAACGCCATGGATGCAGGATCTTTGAGTTCTTCTAATGCTTCTCACTTGCGCTGTCCCCTCCAAGAACAGCATCTCCAGAAAAAGAATTCCAGAGAAAATGTAAGCGTTTCTTTGTAATTATAGAAATCGAAATCGAGTATCTAAATCAAGAACAGCATGAACTGGGTTATTTTTAGTGAAACTGTTTTGAGTCGATGAATTAGTTTTTGATTTCGTTTTTCTGATTACAGTTGGATAGATTTATCCCGAATCGATCGGCGATGGATTTCGACTATGCGCACTACATGGTAACTGAGGGGAGGAAAGGTAAGGAGAATCCTGCTCTTAGTTCGCCATCTAAGGAGGCTTATCAGAAGCGTTTGGCTGAGACATTCAACATGAATCGAACTCGAATTCTCGCCTTCAAGAACAAGCCACCAGCACCAGTTGAGTTGATTCCAAAGGAGTTTTTCTCATCTGCTTCTACTGATAAACCCGTCAAGGCTCGCCGCCATATCCCTCAGGTGGGTTGCAGTTTATGTGTTTGATAATATTCCTCATTGAGAAGATGGGTGTATTTGTATGAATAAGTCATCGATTGGGTTTCTTTTCTGATTTTGAAATTTTTTATGTAGACCTCTGAAAGGACATTGGATGCTCCTGATCTTGTTGATGATTACTACTTGAACTTGTTGGATTGGGGCAGCAGCAATGTTCTTGCTATTGCACTTGGCAACACTGTGTATTTGTGGAATGCAAACGATGGCTCTACTTCAGAACTTGTCACTGTCGATGAGGAAGTTGGTCCTGTCACAAGTGTAAATTGGGCACCGGATGGACGACATATCGCCGTTGGGATGAACAACTCCGAAGTACAGCTGTGGGATTCGACCGCGAATCGACAGGTTTGTCTCTTCGCCCTTGCACTTCCCAAACTAAATTTCAATTGTTCGTTTTATCATGCACATGACTAAATCTTTCTTGGTGGTGAATGAGTGCAGCTAAGAACTCTGAGAGGTGGGCATAGGATGCGAGTAGGTTCACTGGCATGGAACAATCATATTCTCACCACTGGAGGAATGGATGGAAAGATTTTTAACAATGACGTGAGAATTAGAGATCATATAGTTGAAACTTACCGAGGCCATGATCAAGAAGTCTGTGGACTAAAGTGGTCACAATCAGGGCAGCAATTAGCGAGTGGAGGAAATGACAATGTCCTCCACATTTGGGACAGGTCGACGGCGTCTTCGAACTCGGCGACCCAATGGCTTCACAGGCTCGAGGAGCACACTTCTGCAGTCAAGGCTCTTGCATGGTGTCCATTCCAAGGCAACTTGCTCGCAACAGGTGGAGGTGCAGGCGATCGAACCATCAAGTTTTGGAACACCCACACTGGTGCATGTTTGAATTCTGTTGATACTGGCTCTCAAGTCTGTGCTCTATTGTGGAACAAAAATGAGAGAGAATTGCTTAGCTCTCATGGGTTCTCTCAAAACCAGCTCACTCTTTGGAAATATCCTTCAATGGTGAAGATGGGAGAGCTCAATGGTCACACATCTAGGGTTCTCTATATGGCACAGGTATATACACTTTATGGTCTTTATCATATGTGTTATGAATGTTGTAGGGTTACGGTTTTGCGTCTAAGCTGATCGGGACACTCTCATTATAAAATTTACCACTTAAGTTTGTTGATGAACTTTTCCTGATGTGTTGTGTGATGTTTGTGCAGAGTCCAGATGGGTGCACTGTGGCATCAGCAGCAGCTGATGAAACATTGAGATTCTGGAATGTTTTTGGGACTCCAGAAGTGGCTAAACCTGCTCCTAAATCCTACAAGACAGAGCCCTTTGCTCACATCAATCGCATTCGATAAATTTCTTGTATATACACACATTATATACAAGAAGGATAACATGAAACTAGGTTGATAAAGTACTATTGTTTTACAACACCTTGTTGTATTTTGTTATTGTAGATACAGGATCATTTGAGTTCAAGAATGTCCTTGTTTTGTACTTTTCCAATGAAAATTTATATAAAAAGTTATGTGATGAATTATTTATTTAATTTGCAGTGTCTTCTTTCATTTTTTTTAAAAGAAGAAAAAAGAAAAAAATAAAGAAGAAAGTGTGTACTTTCATAATTCATCAGAATGCACAATTCATTTCATCTTCTTCTTGTATGCTTTGTTGTGGAATGAAACAACTTTTAAGGCATTAAAAAGAAAATTGTAGAAGAGAAGATCTTTTAAATTGGCTTTAAATTTACTTAAAAAAGAAGAAGACTGATTTAAATTAAGTTCATAGTTGTTGTACAAGTAGTACAACTTATAAATCTAAACATCGAGTATTTTTTTCATTGGGTTTCAACGATTATAATATAGTTACTTAAAATGACCTACTGCCAAAAAATTCCAATAAGAATAATGCCAAAAAGCTCCCATAAGAACTTTTACAAAACCATATAAAATGGAAATCCACCCAAAATTTAGGAATAAAAAACATTTTTTCCAAAAAAAAAAGATGTAAGATAGAAAAGTAGTAGTAGTTACAATAAAAAGTTCAAACATTGAAATAGAATCGTAATAAATAGAACTTTATTCAAAATCCATGAACATCTCAAAAAAAACAAAATAAAATAAAATTTATGATTTTTCATTTTAAATATAGGTATTCTTCAATTCACCATTGGAGAATGATATTGAAAAACTAACATCAAAGTAAAAAACATTCTTTTTGACAAAATAACATGTTTTTGTTTGATAATCTTACTATACAACCTCTCCCCCCCTAACCTAACAACCTACTTGGATGCTGAAACAAAAGCAAAACAAACACAGCAAGTATTTCATGTCTTCACAGATTCACCAACTCAAAAATAGTTTGCCTAGTTGACCCCCTACGAATCACGCATACTGTCGTCGTGCATACGTGTCTTCATGAACAAAAATGGGCTGTTGATTATTTTGTGGTGGGAACTGAGGCTGCCCCAAAGCAATGCCTTGAGCTGGAACAGAATTCCCCCACACAGGGCTGTTGTTTTTTGCCAGATTTAGAGTGAGATAATAGACTATTGCCAGTAGAACACTCGCAAGCGACAGAATGGCGCCTCCAGCAAAGACTCCGGGTTTCACGACATAGCAGTAATAGTAGTAGTTGCCAAAGTACATAGTCCCTCCACCGTGCTGGTCGTTCAGGGCAGCACCAGTCAGCAACAACAAGAAGGCTATGACGAAACTGAACCTGAGAATGTAGCATGAAATACAACGTTAAGGTATAAATTCCCCAAATGTATAGCTACAGCAATAACAAAACATCATTTACAGCTAGAGTTGACTTGAGAGAAAGATGGCTGCTTCTAAAGTTATATGCTTATTTCGTGTGCAGTCTTTTTTCTTTTTCTTTTTGATAACTGGGAATTTGAGCTTCACCCCACTACATATTTGAGGGCATCCGCACCTGATCCAGATCCGGACTCAAGAGACAACAAGAGATTTTACCATTAAACTCACTCGTGAAGTTTGATGACCTCAAAAAAAGCATACCTTGGAGACCTCATGCCTCTATCAATGAGACTAGAGAACACTGTAAACATTAATGAGAAGAATATATGCTCTTATATTAGTCATGGGAGAGTATATACTAATAAACTCTTAAATCATATATGTAATCTAACAAACACGACTTCACATCGATCCTTAGAACTTGAAGATACAGTTGTACAGATTCTGTGCGCAGGACTTCATCACCAACGGCATCTATCTATTCTCCAACAAAATATATAGTAGGACGCCAACAAACGAGCCTCTCCAAAGCGAGAGCTGTGCCTCAAGGCTGTGATAAGGATTCAGAATGTTCTAGTTGCACCTTGAGGTAAGGCCCTTACCGTAAGAACTATCACTTTCTAACTATCGTATGTTCATGAGATAATGAAAGGTACCAACTTGTTTGTCATGTCTTCAACGAAAAACCATCGCTTCTAAACTCGATACAGAAAACAAAAAGAAAATGCGTAGAGTAAAATTATGCACATACTGTTGGTTGATATAATTAAATTTTCTCCAATCCATCAACTTAGGCTTTTGGATTGATTGGTGGTTTAACACAACTCAACACATACAAATAAGAAGCACATCAAGGGGGAACCATTATTTCCAGACATCTCAAAAGTGACGCCCAGTATTAGTTCAAATTCACAACTCAAGTAATGAAATTTGACAAAGTAGTAATTTTTTCTCCATAAACAGGTGTGTAATTGTAAGAGTAAAATGGAATGAGAATTTCATTATAGTGGTCCATAGAAAACTTACCATGAAACAACAAAGCTCAGGAGTGCTATTTTCCAATTAGGATTGGAAGGATTAGGACTTTTTTTGCAACAAATGCAACCACTAGAAACATTTACTATTAGTTGTGCAATCAACAGAGATATTGCAGCAGTTAAACCAAGACCCATGGCAGGACTTCGTGGATATGCACATTCCGACGTCGAAACAAACTGAACCTGAGATCCCTGTTAGATAAGTTGGAATCAATGTTAATCATACATTCAGGAAACAAAGTTAAAAAACTAAGAACAATAAATAATACCAAAAGAACTACAGGTATGAGGTAACTACACCATCTAAATAATCAGTTAAAAGATTAGACTGCAATTTATTGAACCTTCAACTGAAATCAGATAATAATTTTTCAGAATACAGAACTATAAAAATCATAATAATAACAGGTTCCTGATCCATTCAACCTGACACCCGCCCGTCACACTTTTTCCACAGACTGTTTGATCTATACTTACTTACACTGATTGTCTCTCGAACCAGCCCAAGTCACTTAGTAAACTGGCAAAAGGTGCAGCTTCTCACACAATATGAAGGTCTTAGCATTGGAAATTTAGAAGAAAGAAATCATGCCTTTTATCCAAATGAATTTGAAGGTATTTAAATAAGAAACCATCTCTAAGGAGAAAATTTATTGCAGCAAAATATGGAACAGAAGGCTACAACTTCTGGTCAGCAAACAACCCTAAAGGTGCAATGGATTTGACCTTTTGCTACCCTTTTGTTGATGAGATAATAGATGATTTTCTACAACCTAATCAGAAGATAGATAGGTCACAAACTCTTTGACTCTACATCCACCCAATATCAAGGAAGAAGAAAAGTCACATCCTGCTCATAGAAAACTACCAATCAAAAAATATATATTTTTTGATGAAATGTCAAACTTTTATTGAGAAAAGAATGAAAGGGCAATACAAAGGCATACAAAAAAACAGCCCGAACAAAAAGATGAGACCCCCTACAAGAACGGTCTCCAATCTAAAGAAATTACTCCTAAAGAGCAATTACAAAAAAAGATAATATTGGATAAATCAACACATGAATTCAGATATGAAAAAGACCAGGAGAAGATGAAAGATAGAACCATACCTGATATCATACCCAAAACAAATTACTCAACCAGAAGTATCAGAGTAGTATCACTACCATCAATCAAAGCCAAATTTAAAGCCAGGGGCATACAAAGCCAATGTTTGAGAAATAAATACATAAGGACAACAAGGGAGTATCAATCCTAAGAACCAGTGTCTCACAACCATTGCTAAAATTCCACACACACACTCTTTTGTCTTTTCTTTTTCACAGTTGTGAGTGTCTAGAACAATTGTAACATTCTATGTCAAGCAACTAAGAAGACATTTCATATTCGGGGTCCAATTTTGAAGGTTCCACTTCCTCCTTTCCAAATCCAACAAAAATTGGACATTTTACTACTCAAATTTCTTAACAAAGGCAACATTAATCTCAAGCACCACTCTGAATCAGGAAAAAACTATAGACAAAATGTGAGAAAAATTCAAAAAACAAGAAAGTACCCTTAAATCTAGAAGTTTCAAACAATGGAATCATCAACAGAACTGAAACTAATCCAATAAAATATATAAGCTTCCAAAGGTCCACAAAAGACCAGAACTAGAAAAAACAAAACTTTCCCCATAGCATTTCCCTCAGTAAACACATCAGCCAAGCCAAGATGATGGTCCCAAAATACAAGAAAACCCCACAAACATAAAACCAAATGCAAGTAAAAAAACCCAATGTAAAATAGGCAAAACAAGATTAAACAAAAGATGGGTTGAAGCAAAAATCAGAAGAAAAAAAAATGACCTTGATTCTAGTAGCCTCAGCAACAAAACCAGTAACAGCTGATAAAATCCCCAATAAACCCACAACAGAACACACCGCCAAAACCTTCCTCTCCATCTTAGAACTGTTTTACAGAACCGCTCTCTATGAAATCTCAAAGCCCTTTTTTTTTTTTTTTTTTTGAGGTTTTGTTTTGGTTTTTTGTTTGTTGTATTTGGGCAATGTTTGGATGTTTGCTTAAAAGCAGTAAGCACGAAAACGTAAAGTTGGTGCGGTGTTGGTGTTGGTGTTGGCTTCTGCTTTTCCATTTTTTGTTTTTATTCTTGCTTTTTCTTAGCATATTCTCTTCTTTTCCATGTACACCAATACATTTCATGTACAAAAAAACCCTTAAATATATATATATGAATCTATGATTCATTAATATTTGAAGAAATGAGATTTGAACATATAGCATCTAGATGGGTTTTCATCGTTTTGTTATAAACTATTTGAACTCCAACATATTATTATTATTATTTTTTTTTTTTATTGTCTGTGACTGTCCGGGCCAGCTTGCATGTACAATCACACATAGAATAGATATTTGTTTCTTTTAAATATCATGATTACCATGTTATATAAGAAATGAATAAAGTTTGATGTTATTGGTGGTTAAGTTATGCATATTTTGATACAAAAAAAATCATTGTAATATTATTTATTTTGTTATGTTTGTTTCCAAATTATATTTTAATGAAAAATTGATATGTTTAATAATTATTATTTCAAACTTAGCTCAGACTCATACCAGCCTTCTAATCTCTGTCATGCTGTTTTAGGTGATTGGGACATTGGTTTTCCAACTGATAATCACAGTTATTTTCTACTTTAAAGACAATTTTAAGATGTTTAGAAAGACAAATTAAGTGGTTTTAAAAATTTATTTATAGTTTAGCTTTGGTGAGAATTTTTTTTTTTCAACTGGTCTTTAAAATTCTTTTTACATCTATAAAGATTTAAGGATTAATTATGACATGATACTTTGACTAAAAATAGAATATTATCTTTATTTTATTTTAACCAAATTCATAATATGATGTATAATTTTTTTTTTTTAAACTAATTTCATGATAGAGTATTAGAGCTCATTGGACCTTAGGTTAGAGTTTTGGTAGTCTATATATATATAGAATGTGTTAGGGTTGTAAGTGGATTGCTACAATGTAGCCTCCATCTTCTTCTTTAATAAACTTCCCTCAATCTCTATCCTCTCATTCATGGTTGCATATTACTTTTCTTGATACTTAAATCATGATAGAGAGTTAGAGTCTTCCTCATTAATTATTATTGAAAATTAAAATGATAACCAATTCTTTTGACTTATGGTGGTCGATAATTAAGAAGTATTATTTATGAGGAAGGAAAAACAAAATATATATATATATATATATAATTTATGAAGAATGAAATTCACAAATGAAAATATATATATAAAAAAGAATTCATAAATGAAAAAGGTATATACAAAAATGGTTTTTTTTAATATGTATAAAATCCACACAGCTGCCTTGTCCTAAACAAAACCAAAAATGGTTATAAATAGGTGGAAAATCCATAAAAAGTATTGAGTTCAATAATATTGAGACCCGTTGATCTCATGCTAGTTTAATGGTGTATTTGTGACCAACAAATTGTAAATTTGAATCTCCCACTCTCAATAATTTTGATAATAATAAAAAAAAAAGTTGATATTTTTACAAACAGGTGTATTATATATGGCCCATCCATCACAATTACTCTCAAAATAAATGGAAGAAGAAGAATTAATTAGGAAAAGAAGTGAGAGAAGTTAATTGATTATGACATATCACTGAAGACCATAAACAAGCAATGCTCCAACAGCAGCCAAACCAGCAACCAAACCAGCAATCACTCCAATTGGAGGCAGCCCTCCTCCTATTGCCCTCCCTGTGTTCACATCATATTTTGCAAACCTCTTCTTTGGTGCTATACATTGAGGGCATGCATATCCTTCAGGCTGCACCATATCAAAAATAAGCCATTTATAAATTTGTCATTGTGAATGCTTGGGCCAGCTAACGTCCACTATGACTATTTTCACATAATAATTGTCGGAATTTACTATATTTTTTAGTTTAACTAACAATTGGGGGTCATGAAATTCAAACTCATGACCTCTTAGTCACAAGCACACACGTTATGCTAGTTGAACTATGTTTTTGTTGGCAACTCTATGAAATTTCAAAAATTTAATTCCTAGGTAGGTAACTACTATGAATTGAATCCATTTCTTCTAACTACTTTATGATTTCTAAGTCCCTTATTTATGAGTATACCTGCTCTTCGAAAGGTTTTGATAAGGTGTAAATGTATCCACAATCTAAACATATATGAGTTGCTTTAGCCTGCACAACATAGCAATGCAATGCCATCAAGGAAGGATCAATTATATGCAACACAACACAATAATCTGATGGCTAAGTAGTGCTTGCCTTCTGTGCATCCGTAAGTTTTCTTCCAAAGCGCGGCGGTGCAGGTCGCTTCGGGAGCCGTTTAACATCAACATCAGCACCTCTATATTACAAAACTTCGCAAGTTATTACATTGTGGGTAAAGCTAAAGTCCCATTTGAAAACCATTCTATTCATCATTTTAGTTCCATTTTAGTCAATGAATTTTACGAATGAAAGTATGTGAAACTCTGTTTGGTAGACTGAATCCCAAATTTCGAAACAGGTATGAGTTTGTAAAAGTGTAAGTAAGTTTTTCTAAAAACTACATTACAAAAATATATGAAATGGATCTGAAAGGACCAAAAGTAAACAAATAAAGAGATAAGAATGAAATCCATGTTTAAAATGTGGAAAAAGAACCTGCTAACTACAAAGTAGACAGAGTCAGGCTTGGCTTGAATGGCAGTTTTGGTGAATCCCAGCTTATCTGCAGGCCATAATTCATCACCAAAGAAACTGCTAGTGTATAGAACTTGATCTCCTGCTTTTAGCCCTGATTTTGCAGCATTCCCTCCCCCATCCACTGCCTAACCCAACATCAATTCCCCAAAATTACCTCAATTACGAAACATATTGTTGCGACAGAAACAAATATCGACAAACAAAGAATGTACGGAAAGATCAACATATAGATTTATATATCTTTACAAGGTTCACTAAAGATGTGTTATCGAGTGAAAAAACATTTTATTAAAGAGAATACACAATATAGAATCTTTATCGAGGTCATATTGGCTTTTTTAACTTCAACAACGATTGGGGGTGGGAGATTCGAAACCACGACTTCTAATTCATAATAGTATACACTTTAAGCAAGTTGAGCTATGTTTAGGTTGGTTGGTCATTTAGAGCTCATGTAAACTGATTCAAACCATTTTTAACAAGCCATAACAAAAGTATTCAAAAGTCATTCCACACTCACCAGAAAATACATAATTGAGATTTGTTCCCATATCTACTCAGTAAAAACCATGTTGAAGCTGATCTAATCCAGACCCAGAAAAGCAAATGCAATTACAAGGCAGAAATTTAAAAAAGAACTCACAGTGATGACGACTCCACCGCCGGATTTCTGGCCCAAAGTGAGACCCAATGGCTTATCAACTTCAACCTCAATGTTCTTTGCAGCAGTTTTGGCTGCCCTAATTTCAAGCCCCCTCAACAATGTCTTCCCACTGGTTTCTCCATTTACAGCTACGAACAAATGCGTCACCCCCTTCTTGGCCTCCTGTACTGAAACCCCTTGGAAACCACTTTTCTGAAAAATCACCAACAAAACCGTTATGAAAAACGGAAACAAAACACACTGATTTACGTGGTTTCACTCTTGTTTGTTACCTCAGTCCACGAGTAGAATATAATTGTTTATTTAAAAGATAAAAATATAAATATTTGATTGGATCGGACGAAGTTTTAAAAGAGTTTGTTTGTAAAACTCTAATTCAGTATAGGAGTGTAGAAAAAGGACAAACAATTCGAACTATCCAATCCAAACCCTAAAAATTGGGTTGTGTCATAATTTTCTTTAGTAAGGTTTAATTAGGTTATGATTTTATAATTTGAATTGAATTGATTTTCGGATGGATCAATTTTTAACTTGTTCAACCCAATGTAATACAAATTAAGAATAATATATTAAAAGATTAGTTATAAAATAGTTTTCTTAGCTTTAAGTATATTATCATGCATTTTATTTATTTTTACATAATTGTGAATTATGAGTTGAGTTTTAGAGAGAATAATTGAGACTAACACAATTCGAGAACTCAACCGAAAAAATATAAAAACTGGATAGGGTCGGACGAAATGATAAATGGATGACCCAAAAAATTTAGACTCCTAACCTAACTCAGACTTCACCCCTAATTGAATATATGGCTAAAAAATAGAAACTAATTACATATTTCCAGCGCAAGTAATGTTAGGGCAGAGTATAGTATAATTGTAAGGCGCATGTGAAGAAGAAGAAGAAGAGAATGTATGAAAAGCGAGAGAAATGAAAGGGGTTTTGAGGTTAAAATGACCTGAGTAGAAACAGAGGGCTTTGGAGATTGGAATTTGGGGGTTCTGCTGAAGGCGGCGGAGCCTGCAACTATGGCGGATGACATTTTTGTGGAGAATCAGCTTTCTGATGATGATGATGATAATGGAAATGGTACTAATGGTTTGTGGGTATAAGGAGTGTGGTGGACATGGCCACACGCCTTCTTTGGTTTTTTTTTTTTTTTTCCTTCTAATCTGTGTGTCCCACTTATTTTCTACATTTCTTTGTGTCTTAAGTTTTCGCTCTAACGACATCTTATACAATTTAATAATTATGAAGTTATACTTTCAAATCCATCTTTCCTAAATATACTTGTATAAAAAGAAAAAGCCATCTGTTTGGTTGGGCTTTGTTTTTTTCAAGATAAAGCATACAGCAACCAACCAACAACATATAGACTCTACACTATTTTTCTTTTCAATAATAACAGAGGAAAGCCAAAATGGCACATTCCAAAATATTAGAATTTAGAACCACCTTGTTCTAAAACCGATAGGTTATTAACGTTCTAAATGACCCAGCTCCGTCTCGATAGATGTGTTTGAATTTGAAGATTGATATTAATAGTGGTTGAGTAGTTAACTTCTCGTTTGGAGAATGATATTAATAGGAGTTGGGTAATTAACTAAAGGGTTTGAGGGCAGATTTGACTAGTGGTTAACGGTGATTGTTATCACCAAATCCAAACAAAGGGCTTAGAAAGCTATATTAGAGGTATTTATATAACTGCTTTAAGACAAACAATAACCTTTCACCACTTCAAACATGAACTAAAATCCCATAACAAAATCCCATAACTTCATCAAGTATGGTAATACAAATAGTTAATTCAAATTTATAAGGAGATCACATCTGGACACGGCCGTGACAACATTTGAAGCTAATACCAGTCTCCATGAACCGAGGACACTCGGGACAGTTCACAACCATAGGAATCCACCCACTAAAGCCAGGAAGAGTCACCTTATCACACTCATGAACATTCAAAGCCAAGTCATTGAAATAGCCCTTAAAAGAATCAGGGAATCCTTTCACATTCAAATTCCTCTTCCAATTATTAAACTCTTCCAAAACTGTGAGCATCAAATTGCCTCTGCCAACCAGCACAGGAGTTGACCCAACTGCTAGCACTGCCCAACCATTTTCATTTTCATATGATATCAATCTTAGTATGTCCTCTGTTGTTTCACTTGCACTTGACCCTTTCATCTGGCTTTTGATCACGAAGTAACCCCATTGCGTCGTCCAAAAACGAGACGTGAGTTTCGGATCATCTTCACCTTCTGTGTTCTTTCCTATGCGTACTGTCTCAAAGGTTGCCCCTTTTCCTTTTATTAATGGGTCCTTTTTAATTTGTTCTGCCTTTTCTTCAAAGTGTTGGATCCATTTTGAGTCTTTTCCTCCATAGAATACAATGCTTTTTTCTTGGTTTATCTGCTCAATAACACAATAGATTTGGTTACAATTATTGCTACACAAGTATACTCATATGCATATTAGATTAAAAAATGTGAAGTCTCTTCATTTTTTTTGATTGAATATTTGTTTGAGATATTAGGTACTATGAGGTCTCCACATCTATCGAATGTGAGATTTTCAACGTGTCTTCTCAAGATGGAGTCTCTTTAGATTCACCATTCTTGAATCAAATCTTCTTTCTTTTTTTTTTCTTTTTTTTTTTTGATTGAATACTTGTTTGGGCTTTGAGGGTTTCATCTCAAAATCAATGGTTTTATATTACGTACCCAGCTTCGCAATCTCGGATGGTCAACAAATTTGAAAATGGTTGACTCTGGCCAGCTCTTCCTCAGCAAAAAATCTGATCTTTCATTAGTGAAAGGAAGAACATCAATCCCCCAAACTCGAACCAGATGAATGGCATTGCTGAATTGAACCTTTGATTTCGAGTTCAAAACAACAACCAAAGAATCATCTCTAAGCTGCCAATTCTCTTCAAGGAATCTAATGCCTGCTATTTTGGTTGTATATTGAACTGCATACCATTTCATTGCAGATCTTACATGATCATAACTTTTTTTATCCTCTTCTTGATTTAATTCTGAGGTAATAATTGGGATCCAAATCATCTTGTATTTATCTTCCTTACTCACTTCATTGTACACAACATGAAGAGCTTTAATGTCTTCATCAGATATATTTAGCCCAGAAATTACCAATATCACATTTTTATTTCTCAAGTTGTCTTCAATGTTAACCTACACAAATAGTGTATGTTATTTATATACAAACATCTAAATCAAAAGTAACACTTTATGAGAAAAAAAGTTAATACCTTTTCGGTCTCTAAGTCTAAGTAAAGTTTTCAAAGGGGGTAAAGGTGTTACAACTTGAAATCCAAAGACCAATAAAAACTGTACTCAAAACTCAAGGACCCTTTAAAAAAATATTTTTTCTTTGAAATATTACTTTTTTCTTTTGGAAACGACGAATCAGAGATTTGCTCCCCTTTAATCAGGGCACCACTGGCCCATCTCTAGGCTATGGCACCGAGGTACCTTGGAGGGTATTTTAGATTAAGTGCTTCCCAGCAATCTCGAACCAAGAACATTCGAACTAATTCACTAGCCAGCTCATTGTTATGTTTACCTGTGCTAAAGTCAAGCAATCTACAAGAGGTTTAGCATCAATCTTCCCTTCAATGAGCTTGGATACAACCACTGCTATTTCAGAAGGGAAGTTATCAATATGGTCAACCAACCATCTGTATAGTTCAATCTCTTCTGCATTAGAGGCAAAATAAGGCTAAAGTTAGAAATGCTTTGTGATTAGATTTTGCACAAAAATGATTATGCTTCAACATGGTGTTTTTGTGTTCTTTGTTATAATTATAAATTATCTAACATGTATATTTGATTTATAAATTAGATCATATATGTAAAGAGGAAATTCTAATAAGGGTCTAACTCAATCGGCATAAAGTATAAATTAATGACAGAAATCATGTGTGTTCTAATCCTTTCGACCCTCAATTATTGTTGAACTAAAAAAAAAAATGTAAAGAGAAATATGATAGTTGAAAATTGACCTTGTTGTTCTCGTATAACATTCAACTGGTTTTCGTGAGTGTTGAGTATAGAGTTGATCTTCTCGGTCAATTCACTCAAATATCTTTGCGGTTGGCCCCTAATAAACATTGCCAAAACATAATTAGACACCATATCTCATTGAGCTACCTAACATATTCAATATAAAACAGGAAAATCGTTATGAAACGAGGCCTTAACTACGACTTACTCGGTGCCATTCAAGTAGGAAGAAATTTCAGTTCTCGAAGCCGCAATGATGTGTATGATCCAATAAGTAATCGACGGAATTTGGCGAAGAGCAGAGGACAATTCAGTGAGCTCTCCTTTTACATCATACTTGGAGAAATTTCTAAGTTCAATCATGTATTTGATGGCTTTCAAGCAACAATGAATCAAACTGTTTGGACTAAGAAGCACTTGTCTATATTTAGGTGAGTCCAAGTGCTTTTTGAGCAATGGAACATTCTTGAGGATTGCCAATGATTTGGCTAAGGGGTCCAAATGAGAGTAATGGCTGAGGTGCCAAAATAGTCCATATTCAGCAGCAAAAGCAGTTAATGTCAAAACTGCTTTTGCTTCCCATGGATAGCCAACCAATATATCAAGAATGTCAAGTGTTGTTTCATGGGCCTTTTCAATCCCTGCTGCCTTGCATCCCAACTGACAAATTGCATTTCATTATACCATAAATGTTAGTCAAGATATAAGGGCATTTAAGTAATCTGAGTTAAATACAATTTTAAAGTAACAACCTAATATCTTGTACAACCTAATAATAAAAGTTTCATTCGAATCTCCTACCTTAACTGATGTTTTAATGATTTATTAAATATTAGACAATTTCTTACTGTTTAGAAACTTAATAGACTATCATTATCCCACAGAAATCACTTAATTATAGATTCGAGTCTTAAATGTTGAAATTAAATGGACGTAAATATAAAAGTTTGATGAATAAAATTTATAATTTAATTAACCAAAATTATTATACTTATTTGTCTTTATATTAACGCCACAAACCTGGCTCGATATCTGGTGGAGGGTACAAACTGGTGGATCAACAGAAACAGTGGACTCGAAGAAATCATCAGAAAATATCACATGTCCTTGAATACCCTACAAATGGTACCACCAAATAATATACAAAAATTAGTAAAGATAATAACTTAAGGAAAACTAATGTAAAACTAAGATATATATAGTAATGATCAAAATGCGAGCTATTCATATCATACTTTAGAAACAGTATCGGAGATTCGATCAGCAGCACGAATGACATTTTCGACGAGAGAAACATAATTGTCGACATCGATTTTAGTCTTATCGTCTTCACGATGCTTGGTATAGATATGACCCGTGACGAAATCATCCGAAAAATATTTGAGGCTGATCAACTCCTCCTTGATTGCAAGTTTAGTTTGCATGATCAAAGGAGTTGTGGGCTTTACAGACATTTCAAAAAGAGAGATGGAAAAAGCTCTTAGCAAAGGGAAAAAGAGAAGGTTTGGTTGTGGCATTGATGTCTAATTTGAGTGGCCTATTTATAATGGAAGATCAAGGGAAAAAGCAAAGAGACTGAAAAACAATAATGTGTTTTGTGTTTGAAGAAGGGAATGTTTTATTACCAATGGCTTGAGCTTTAGCAAACAACAATCAAAGTGGGGTTTAATTAGTACTAATTCTTGACATTTTGGTTTTGATATTCTTAAATTTTAGTAAATATATTTGGAAGCTTTAATTTTATATTAAGTCGTGATAATGACATGTTATAACGGTATTAGAGTTTGCTACAAGTTATTAAGGGTACAAAAATGATTAATTTAACTCTAAGCTACATATATGAGAATTATAATTTTTTTTTAAACTGTTACATAACAGTACAATATATTCTTTGACAGTAAGGTTACAAAAACAATACTGTTACATAACAGTCCTGGAAGCGCTGGCGCTGAGGGAAGGGGTCAAGCATATTTTGGAGATTTACATTCCTTGGAAACTCCTTATTATTGTTGAGTCTGATACCTTAAAGGTGATTAAGGCTATTAATGGTGATTCTCTTGATTTTTCTGAATTTAATAACATCGTTGTGGATGTTAAAGGGCTGGTTTCTTCTTTAGGGAGTGAATATTGTGCGTTGTAATAGACTTAGAAACTGTGTGGCCGATATGTTGGCTAGACAGGTTCATCCACTGCGTCTTAGCAGTTGTGCTTTTTCCTCTTCTATAGAGATTTTGTGGGCATTTTGGAGAAGGAATCTCCCTTCTGTTGTTGTCTCCCCGTTGGAGACTGATTGCAAGAGGTTGTTGATTTCTTTATGAATGGATATCTTTTTCAAAAAAAAAAGAAAACAGTACAATATATTCTCTCTTATTTTCTTTTCTTTTTTTTTCTTTTTTATTGTGAAGTTGCAAACTTTTTTTAAAAATGTTTTTTTAATATCCGTTAGAATTTTGATCTGCTTATATGCATTTTGATTATTTTTAACTGACAAATCCATTGACCTACAATTATATTTGGCTGTTAAATAAATTTTATAAGCGACCATGAATTGAACTCTTATAACTTCTTGAATCCCCAGAACCATTAATAACCAACCCATCAATATTTCAAGATACTTATCACATGGCCGCAACTTAAAAAGGGAAATCTAGAACAATGAAGCTTCCTGAATCAATTAGCAATCAAAATGGTGCATAAATAAAAAAAATTGTAGATTTCGAAGTTAAAAATTTGATCCTCCTTATTCGACCATATAGTGAAAAAAAAGAACTGTCTAAATAAGTATATATTATAAACTTATTGCCTTGAAGTTAAAGATTTAAATCTATTAAAAGGGTCGAAAGATAACAAATGTCTTGTTACAAAAGGTCATAATCATCTTAAATCAAAGCAACAATAATGACATTTTCTTCAATATTTTTGGAACATAATATCAAAATTATGATCCATCCATATAGTAGCAAGATTCCACATGTGACCAAATTACAAAGTATTAGTCAAAACAAGTTGAAACCATTGAGGCTGAGTATCTTGCAAGCAATTGGAGTCATCACCAACACAGACACATCTGCCCATGACAACCCTACTTGAATTTGAGCTCTCTTTCTCCAAACACAAATTACCATCCCCTTGTTTTGTCACTGTGGCCAAATGAAGCTTAGAATTTGAAATGGCTTTCCAAGAACTTTGCTTACCCAAACAGTCCCTTGAAAGTAAGGGTTGAAGCCCTTCTTCATTGGCTTTTAGGCACAAATCAGAGGCCTCTAACTTGATTGGTGTCCCATCTCCTTCATGAGTCCAATGGCTTGCATTGGAACAGTTGTGAAGATAAATTTCCTTACTCATCATGTCTTTCACTTGGACACATTGCCCACTTTGTGGATGGTACATTACATATGAGTTTGGTGCATTGGAATTTGGATCTTCATGCATAAGTTTACCAAAAAGAAAATAGTTAAGTAGGTTAGTTTTTTTTTTTAATAAGCTTTATTAAATGAAAACAGAAAGTTTTTAACATAATTTTGTTTTCTATCAACAAAATATAATAGTTTTTTTTAGTTCAAATTGAGTGAGGTACAACAGACTACACAAAATGATACTATTATTTTTAAATAAAATCAAAGTTAAATACTAATTTCGAAATCGAACTCACGATAATTACCTACCTAAAAATTAATTATTTTTTACAAATTTTCTTGACAGTCAAATGTTGTAGTTGATAAGAATAAAAAAATCTAACAAACTCAAAAAGTTTGAAAAAAAATGTTAATATTTTTTAATTCAAAGTACTTATTGTTGTTACAAACTTTTAAATTAACAATTAAAAATAACGATGAGAGCCACAATGTCCATAATTAATTTATCAAATTGAAAACAGTATATTTTAATGGGATGAATCCGACATATAACTAACTCACTCATAAATTCAGAAACTTACTCATTTGGTAAGTTTTATATACAAAATTAGTGACTTAACTCAAGATTGTTGTTTTGTTTTAACCCAAAATTGTTAACAACATTGATGAAACCAATATTGCTGCCAACTTGTTAAAAATATCATTTTTATGTCACAGCAGCTATCACAATTCTTTTAACATTAAGAAAAAGAATATAATTAATAGTATCAACAATATAATTAAGAAAAAGTTTAGTCTCATCCTAAAATTAATTAAAATAAAATGATGCCAACAAGAGGATTGCTCTATCGGCATCTTATTATTATTATTATAATTGAACGATATCATACGTACCCTGCAACATAGTCTGTAAGAGCTGAAACGTTTGAACAAAACGAGGATTTCGAACATCACTCCAGTTATAATTCAAAACTCCGAACGTTTCTTCGGACCGAGCTTGACCTTGTCGATAATAATAACTCCCTTGCCAAGTCCATAGCGCCCAATCCAAATCCATGATAGCAAGATGAGCAAGAAAGCAACTCAAAAACCTATCATCAGCAACATTAGATCCCCTTTGGTCAAATCCAAATTCACTCACAAACAAAGGAACTGCCTCAGCTCCTTCCATCACAAACTCAGCTCTCTCCACAAATCCATTCATCATTTTTGAGCATATTTTGTTCAGTGGGTTTTGGATGAACTTTCTTTGGGACTCTCCACTGAAGGAATATAAGTGTACTTCAAAAACTAGCTTGTTGTGTAGCTTGTTGTGTGGCAACGGATTTTGCCTTTCGCATCTTAGGTCGTTGTCGAAGTTTAGACCCGAAACGATTACGAGGATGTTCGGGTTTATGTTGTGGATTGTTGTTGCTCCTTGTGTCATGTATTTGTTCCATTCCTTTGAGTTCGATTTCGCTCCTCGGAGTTCGTTTCGTAGACTCATGGCTACTACCTGTTGTTGTAACCAAAGGATGGAGTAGAAATCTTTTTAAGAAAAAGGAATAATTTTATACATACTTTTTTTTTAAGAATATATATAGAAATCCAAACTTTGACATTGTAATTTTGTGGCATTCCAAAACCAAAATAGTTTTAACTTTCATTGTACTTTTCATTCAAATATTATACTTTTAAAATGGACCAAGATTTACGTACAGTTGATTTATTGCGAAATCGTCGAGCCACCAAACGAAGACCTTCCAACCATTCTTCGGGATCGAAATAGCGATCTCCGAAGAAACCATTTCCATCATCAAGAGAGCAACACCATCTCGGCTGGCTAATATGATTGTCAGCTATGACCATCAAACCACTAGCTCCAAGCACATCAACCGCAGCTTCATAAGCTTCAAAAATAGTCATGTTCAACACAAACGGATTATGCAAAGCCAATCCAGCCTTAGAGGCTTTCAAATCAAGAAGGTCGAAATTCTCCCCAACTGTCCGATTAGCATATCGCGTAAACATATGCGTCGCATACGTGAGCCTCACACAATTAAACCTCAACCTCACGGCGTCATCCGCAAGGTCTTTCAACGGCCTACGATCAAGCCCTTCAATAAGCATGCTCTGCGTGTGGGAAGGCCAGTTCACGCACACAAGCTTCACTCGACGCCCCGTGACCGAATCGACGATCCATCTACCTCGTGTCGAAAGAGGTAAAGGATGAGAAAGAGATGAAAACAAAAGGGTGGTGAAAGCCAATAACACAAAGGTTTGAGAAGTGCTAATTTCCATTTGGTTTGTATGCATGAATGAGATTCAAGGGCTATAGCTCTATTATAAGCCATTTCTTTATAGTGCTTGAAGGGTTGTTGGCCAACCTTGTTCAGTGAGTTTAAAAACACAACAGGCTCTTTATGCATTGAGAACCATAAAGAGTCTTTGAACTTGGTTTTGTTTTGTGTTTTTAAAATGAACATACATTCCATAATTGTTAGCTCTGATTATGGGAGGTCAATTTTTTTTGCTAGATAAGGAAAATGTGACAGACATATTCATGATGGTGTGCACTAAATTATTTATGATATGCACCAAACTCTGTTTTGGATTTAAGTGTTCTTAAAGCTACAACATTAATTTGTACTCGTTTCAAATTATATGAGAATATTTTCTTTTTTTGACCGTAGGATTGAGATTTGTGAACCAATAAAAAAAAATACAATAAGAATTGAGCTACACTCATATTGGTCATTTATATTATTTTTAGGGAATGGTTCTAGAATTTTTCTTTTTCTAAGCAGGAACTTAATATATAATCATATAAATTTAGGCTCTCAACTTTTCTTTTTTGATACAATAATTTTTAGGGTTGGAAAATTCAAACCTACGAACTCTAAATTAAGGTATACATGTCAATTACTCAGTTGTACGTTAAGGATTCAAAATCATGATCTCTAGATTATTGAGACTACATTAGATTATTGAGACTACATTGATGATATTGTTCTGGTTAGCCATTACTATTGGATTGTGGGCTTTGGCATTGAGGCTCTCAATTTAATATTAAATCTAATTAGCATTTAATGCTCAAGACTCAAGAATCAATTAATTCTTTTCTAGAACATAATTAAATATCAGGTTTATTTTTTATTTTGTGCCCTTAATTTAAGTTATAAGGGTTTCAATAAATAACCATTTTGTTGTCTTTTTCAACAAATATATCTTTAGTTCATTACACTTTTAAAAAGTGAATGATGTATAATATGGCAGATAAAGAACGTCGTCTAAAAACTTCGTTAATAATAAAATCTGTTTGAAAAAAAAAATACAGAATTATTAAATACAATAGGGAGCTTCAAGCTACAACTTAGGTCCAATAATTAGTTTTTCTTCTAATAATTTCATTTGCGAAAATAACAATCGATATAGCCAATAGAGCAATAGCTCGAGCACATCAATGTACACCTAATAATCTAGAGAATCAGTTTTATTAATAAAAATATGTTTAGAAGTAATTTTAAATAGTTAAAATTACGTATTTTGAAGTATATATTTAGGAGTGATTTTAGATATTGGTTTTAATTATTACAAAATCACTCATAAATATATTCTACTAAAACCTGTAAAATTATACATGTTTGACATATTCATGATAATTTTAACTTCATTTTACCCATGAATTTAGAAAATTTTCTCCCCCTGCAAAATCTTCATTTTTTTTTTTTGAAAAGTACAAAATCTTTATATTACAAATGAAATATATATCATGCTCAATGATCTCTTGGTGTCCTTTTTTTTAATATACATATGGGCCAACACACAGAAATGAAGTCATACGAACAATCAATAAAAAAATGATTGGGTTAATGATGTTTCTAAGATATACAATAATGTTGGGCTACTACTTTTGTTAGACTTTAAAATGGACTTAGTCGAGTAGTTATTATTATTATTTTTTTTTTTGAATACAAATTTAGGGAAGAAAATTACAAATACGACTCTTTTGGGATTCGAACCCGTAACGCTGATGTTGAACGGGTGTCGAGTAGTTATATGTTCAAATACAAAATAGATTCAGGAGAAAACCTTTGTGCTTCTATTTTCATTGATTGAAAGAAATAGAAAATGAATGAATAAGCCTACTCCATTCAGAGCCTCTTTTGTAGAGGAAGATACACAAGGGTGAAAAACTCCTGAGGGCTTAACTTGCTAACTCTACACATGACCATAGAGAATAAAACTCTTTACAACAAACTCCACTCACAACAAATACATGAATTAATTAACTAAAATGACAGAGGCCCAAGGGCTGCATTCGACTGGGCCAAGAGCCATTTCTGAATTTAATGGGCTCTTTTCTTAATACCCCCCTCAAGCCAAGAGACGGAGCATCACGGATATTGAGCTTGTAACGCAGCGGAATAAAAGCAGCAGCTGAGAGTGGCTTTGTTAGAACATCTGCTATTTGTGAGCTAGCTGGAAGATGATAGACTTTGAGTTTCCTGTTTAAAACTAAATCTCGAACAAAATAGATGTCAAGTTCAACATGTTTAGTTCTTGAATGTAAAACAGGATTGGCACTAAGATGAACTGCACTTAAATTGTCACATCATAATATAGGAGGAAAATTATGAGCAATACGTAAATCTTTTAGTAAGGAGGTTAGCCATACTAACTCTGCAGCTGCAGTAGCTAAACACCTGTATTCAGCCTCCGTACTAGATCTTGATATTATTGCTTGTTTCTTAGATCCCCAAGAAATTAAATTTCCACCAAAATAAAGACAAAAACCTGATGTAGACTTGCGATCATCTGGATCAGATGCCCAGTCTGAGTCAGCATAACCATGAACACTTAACGTTTGTGGTTTGGATAGAAG
>JBBMEF010000028.1:6717888-6759427 GCA_037832685.1 Sicyos baderoa | reverse complement strand
CAGTTGAACTGATAGAAGACTATCAGCTCAACTGATAGAAGTCTATCAATTCCATCTCAAGCGAGAAATCCCAATCCTCATTTCCAATCGGAGAATTCGTCCCTGAAGTTGTGGCCGAAATTATCTCCGTCATGTCCGACAGCTCCGGCGATGGAAACCTCTGGATATCGCCGCCGTAGACGCTATAATCCCAGGCCGTCTCCGACGCCGCTGGCGACACGACCACCACGGACAGGTCGGCGTCGGCGATGAAAGTCGGGTCCATCATCGGGTCGTAGAACATATTTTCGTCGTCGATTTCAGATCCGATCGACGAGGACGACGGAAAAGAAAATGGCGGTAAAAAATCGCCAAAATCCTCTGTTTTGAACATAATTTCAGGATTTGGGTTTGGTTGATTTTGATTGGTTTCGTGTGGGATTTGATTCTGATTTGAAATTGAAATTTGAAAAAGTAAAATGAACGTGAGAAAAGGAAAACGAACAAATGCAGCCGAACGTGAGAAAAGGGCAAATTTGGAATTTGAAAAAGGTTTTAGAAAATGTGCTATAGATGGAATTATTTTAGGATTTGTGATACAAATATAATGCAAAGAGGAAAAAGTGCTATACACGGTAAATTCCCTTTCTTTTAGCCACTCCCATATTTTGAAACTCGAAAGGTTGTTTTTAATGAGGGACTTCTAATAGTAGTAAATACAAAGTCATTCACAATTATAATTCTTCATTTGAAACTAGTAAAAATAAAAATAAACAAATCCTTTAGATTGGTAGTAACATTTAAATAAAAATTTAGAGATTTGAACCAATAGTCCATTTGAATAATTGGGTGGAGATTTGGCACACTTTAGAAACCTTTAAATTTTCGTACAACCTAGTAATCATGAGGTTACAAATTTGAATCTCTTCTCCAACATAATTATATCAAAAAAACAAAGTAATAACAAATATAAAATGTTCGCAGAGCACTTCAAAAGGTGAAAACTTTAGTTCTTTGATGTGTCTAAGAGTTTCAGGTGGCATCACATCTCTATCCCTGGTAAAGACTTTGATTGGTTGGACATTTCTGTCAGTCGATTTGTAGAAGCTGAACGTGGATGCAATTTGAGATGCTATATCGAGTTATGGCAATATAGGCATGAAAGAAGTGTGGATGTTGTAGAGCTATGCTATTTTTCGTTTTTTTTTTTTTTTTTATAATGTTGACTTTTGATAATGGGAGAAATGGTTGGGGGCGTTGGTGTAATTTAACCCATAAGCCGCCAAGGCGTTCTCCCCAAAATTTCATCAATCTTCACCTTCTCTGATTCCATTCTGTTCTTCAATTTGTATCATCATATAGTTTTTCAATTTTCATTAAATTTTGAGTTTTATTAATCTGATATTTGAAGCTATTATGGCGATGGCGATCGTACTCATGGGCGTTTGCGGTTCTGGAAAATCGTAAGTCTCTCTTCCATCGATTCTTATTCATAAATTGATTCATTGATTGATTGATGATGAAAATAGTTAATAATCTGAGATGAATTTGAGTTTGGTGATTTTGTTTGGTGCAGTACAATTGGTGAGATGCTGGGTAAGGCCATGGGGTTCACTTTTCTTGATGCTGATCATTTTCACCCTATTTCCAACAAGGGTATATCTTTTCTTTTCCTTTCTTTTATGCCCATTCTTTCAACCTCACTTTCATACATTAATGCTTCAATGCCACGAGCAGAAAAAATGTCGAAAGGGATCCCTCTTTCAGACGACGACCGAATGCCGTGGCTCGAGAAGATTCGAGACACCTTGAGAGAGAACATAGCTTGTAGAGAGAGTGTAATTCTTGGTTGTTCAGCTCTGCAAAAACACTACAGAGATATTCTAAGATCTGCTGATCCAAATTATGAAACAGGAAGTAACTGTGTGGTGAAGTTTGTTCTGTTGAATGCTCCACCTGAAGTGATTGCTTTGAGATTAGAGAAAAGAGCCAAAGAAGGGAACCATTTCATGCCTTCAACTCTTTTGAAATCCCAATTGGATTTGTTGCAAATTCATGATTCTGAAGCCATTTTAAGTGTTGATGCCACTCTTAGTCCACAAACAATTGTGAGTCATATTCTTAAGTTGCCTCTATCTAACAACAATGGGAGATGATCACAATTTACTTTCTCATTTAGAGCTCCGGTGTTATCTTGTATAACTCAATAACTAAGAGGTTACGGGTTGGAATCCCCCCACCCAACAATTATTGGTGAATCAAATATATATATATATATATATATATGTATATATATATTCTCTTCATTTGATCAAATGACATTCTACATCATCAATTTGAAACTGAAATGGTTATCAAACATCGATCCTTCTAGGCTTCTATCACTCGGATATCATCATCCGGGACCTTCAATAATGATTCAAGTTATGAGACTTCTTGAACATGTTCATCCTTATTCTACCCATTCAGATCAGATTTTAACCACCACAGAGTCAATATGATCATATGCTAAAAATTTGACTGAGAAGATACTTATTTCCAATAACAGGAAAAGATAAATATATAACAAACCCCCAGAATCAATGTGATCAAAACATACAGCCAACTTAGTTACAAATGTGTCTTGCTCCCTTCCTTCCTTGCATAACACAACTGGCTTCAAAGTGGAATCAAGGCTGATAGTTATGACACTACTACTGGTACAACTACTATACAGACTGTACATTCGAACGGCGGCTCTATAAATGCGTAAAGAATACAACTGACCTTTAGCTCGTTTACACAAGCAGCTTCGGGTTTATCTGAGATGACAAGGATGGTGGAAGTTCAAGCTTCAGCAACCTTGCTGACAATTACAGAGGCATATTTGGCAATTATCGATTCTGGGGATTGTCGTAGCTGCCCGATCACCGTAAACAGCTTTGATGAAAGAAGGAACTGTCGACAGGGTGCATGTGCGCACATCTTCGCTAAGGAAAACAAGGCTATCTTCAGAGGAGACTCGTTTGCCGCATCTTTTTTGCTGGGATTTAAGGCTACTGCTGAACAGTCAGCTACCAACTTTAGTAAAGCCTGTAAAATATCATTGTTAACCATTTACAGGTTTGGAAAACAAATGGCTGTATCTATAGGTTACTAACCAGAGTCCCTTGTTACAAACTTCCAGTCTATCTCTATTGTCATCAAATCTAAAGCTATTCCATAAACATCAAGATAATTTGTGTTTGAGAACAAAATGAACCAGATCAATACAAAAGTTTACTGAATTGTATCAAATTAAGATGTCATTCATCTAGGTATGTGTTCACTACAATTACATCGAATACAAAAGTTCCTCATGGAAATGGGAGTTCGGCAGCTAACCCTCAAAACAAGTTTTATAAATTACATTTCCGAGGTAAGCATTTCCATTGAGCAATAGCGACTGTAATTAGTACTGTTTAATCAATACATGATTACATTAACGTGATAAAAATTAGTACTCTAGGTGTCCCCAATGGACAGCCTCATTAAGGTTAGGGGGCTATCAAGACATGCTTCCTTAAAAATTTTAGGTTCGAGTTCCACAAATGAGTTTAATGGTAAAATCCCTTCAAATGGGCAGAGTGTATGTGTTAACATATTTACTACTCTGCTCTGAAAATATCTCCGTCCTCACCATGCGGAAATGAGAAATTTATAAAAATTGGTTTCCGAACCTACAGTATAGTTATTCGTTTAGGTAATTTGATAAATTATAGGGGCAAATGTTCTTATGGATAAAAATTGAAGCTTTCTCTAGAACCCAGCAAAACCAAGTCATAACTTGGATCTGCAAGATAATTGGGGTTTCCTTTTTAATTTTTCAACATGGATCATATCAGATTTAGAGACACCGTATCTAGATTACAAACTTCCTTTTTTTTTCTTTTCTTTTTTTGATATTGTGACTGTTTGGGCCAGCTTTCGCGCACCTCGACTAATGTCACGGGACATACCGTTTGACCCTACAACATTTGGATGCCAAGGAAACTCGTAGAAAATTAATTCCTAGGTAGTAGTCAACATGGATTGAACTCATCACCTTATACACCTCAAAGCCCTCATTGACCAATTATGTCACTCCATGATGGTTACAAACTTCTAGCAAAATTATTATGCAACCTTGCCAGTAAGAAGATTTGGGTAAAGTACATACGTCATCGACTACTTAGTTCCTAAAATATCTTTAATAGATTCTAGAGCCTAGCAAACATATCAACCTATGGGAAAACTTCTTCGAATCAGTTTACGTGCAACTCGACTATTCTCACGCAACAAACCGTCTGACTCTAAAATATTAGGATATCAAGGAAACTTGTAGAAAACTAATTCCTAAAAGAGTAGAAAGTAAAGAATAAGCTCAGGTATTATTATTAATAGGTGGTTAATAACATAGACTATGAAACTTTACAAACCTGCATCGCCCCTCTGGAAACAATATCCTCACAGAGCATGTTGGAGTTGCGAACAAGGTTACTTAGTGCACCTGCGGCATTTGCTTTAGTTTTGTCCTCTTCAGATGATAGCAGTAACTTCGCTAGCTGAGGTATGGATTTCCTGAGCTCTCCATACAACGTGTCATCATGGTAGGCAGCATTTCCAATCTGGACAAAACAGAAACCTAATTATATCAGATTTTTGATTAAGAATTGTTTTAGTACATCTTATAAACCAAAAGCAATAATAATAGAGAGTTATATTTGAAAGGAACAAAACTTACAGCAAAGCATGCAAACTTTCTTGTGCGTTTGTCTGGATCAGAGCATCTATCAATTAGAAGATTGATTATCCCACACCTTGCCTGCGAATTTCACATGATAGGTAATAATACACTTGAAACAAAGGGTGACAAATAAATAAATTACGATTCCACGTAACAACCACAAAGGAGATAGTAATCTGCTCCTCACTAGTGTCTGGCCTAGGGACGAGCGTGGTTACCTTGTTTCAAAAAAAAATCTGCTCCTCACAACTTACCAAGGTACCATAAAAGTAAGGACTATGCCGACACATATTTCCCAGAGCACTGCAGGCCTTTGCTCGTACATTTGGATCTTCATGTGAAAGAAATTCCTTTAGGAACTCCAAAATAGATGCTCCATTGATGTACTCATAAAATGCCTAAAATGCAAAAGGTCAGCAACATGTATGAACAATTTTTATGAGACAAGCTAGATCAGAAATATCGAAGCACAAAAAATGAACAAAGAAACTAACCTTATCCATACGAGCAAGATCAGAAGTAATCATTAAAATATCCAATAAAATCTCTTTTGAATTAGAAGTGTCGAGCAACCGTCTCATCCTATTTGCATCCAGCAGGCCTTTGCCTACAAGTTGAACAGCTAGAGGTCGATGGCTGATCATTTTAGCAAGAAAAGCAACGGCCCTTCCAATATCCTTGAACTCCAAATATTCCAAACATCGAATGGCAATACCAGGCACTCCCACCTAAAAATTAGGCAAGTAATCAGATATGAAAATATAAATATTCTCAAGTCTAACTTAGAGACCAAATGGGTCAGTGGCGCAATGGTTTCATTGTTTGGTTGTAAACCAGTTCAACACCAGAGTCACAGGTTTGATCCCGAGAATTGGTATTTGTCCCCCTTCCCCGAATATGTACTCAAAAAAAGTAACTTCGAGAATATAAGTCTTCCTAACAAGTTTAACCAAAAAGATTGAACAAATGCTACAATGGTCAAGGTATCACCTCAAACTTCAAATTTGATAACCATTTTTCATATACAATGTGCAAGATCTAACCTCTAAAAGAATTTTAATATATTTTCCCAAGTCTTCCTCTATAGCTTTCACCAAATCCTTGTCATCCATGCAGACTCTTCCCCCTGGTGAACCCATGTTGAGTAGGAACCCACTGTTCACAGAGGCAGTAGCAGATGGCAAGCCAGGTGCATTTTGTACAGCAACAAAAGGAAATGCAAGAAGATCAATTACTACATTAATTATGTCTCTGACTCCAGTTCTACCGCCACCGGGCCTGCCCCAGCCCTTTACAAGCTTGAGATGAGCGTCGGATATCAAGTCAGACATGAGCTTCACATTATCATGCCTAATTAAGATCTGACGAAAAGTTAAAGACCCGCCTAAAAGGCAATGGGAGATTGATGAAACAGTCCATACAAGCCCAATAGGTGACAGCCCGACTTGATCGTTCTTGATATCGATTCCTTGAGGAGCACTCGAACCATCTTTTGCCAGCATATCAATCAGGATAAGAGGTATATTACTAGCACACAACTGTTGAACAGCTAGAGGTCCTCCCCACCTCAGCCTAGCCTCTAATAAGCCAACACATCCATCCATGAGGCCATGCCAGTGTGAAAGGACTCCTCCAAAGTCATTTGTATGCCGCCCATCATTGCTGCCTGGTGATGAAATTTTGAGATAATCACACAGTGTCACCGTTCTAGGAATTAGAGGAATAGATATTTCAGACACTGAAGACTCGACTGTCGATCCAATTTCAAGGGAGAGAATGGATGCAAGAGCCAACATGGAAGATGCACAATGAGGTAAAACACCACTTATTAGTTTATCATCAGAAGAAAAATTATGGGCAAGGACGGTAAGTCGTGAGAGCTGTCTTTTTGGAGCGGTGGTGAGCATAAACAGTGCAGAATTTCTTCCCATTGACTTTAAACATTGAGCAATTGTAGCAAGGAAGAGGCATGAATGCATAACCAAGGAAGAAGGATTGACTAGCTTGCACTTCAAGTTACTTGTATCGGCGGTCGGTGAATCTTTATTCAAAATTGAAGAGCATAAAGATAATACATTGAATACTTCTGCTACGATAGTGCCATCGCCTCCGCCACTTACAACATTAGTTACAGGGAGGGAACTAGGCAGACCACAAAGAACACCTGGAACAATTCTATTCTGTAGACAGCATCTCAGGAGAATCTGCAATATAAATGTAATGCAACTATTTACCTCTTTATTATATAAAAGAAACACAAAATTCTGCTCATCACAACTTTAGGCCCTAAAATATTAAATATAGCACCTGAATGCAAGAAGACAAGGCAGCTTCATGTCGTTGGTGGAGGCAATAGTAAATAGAAACCTGTATTGCATTTGATTTAAGGAATGCCCTGGTCACTACTTCAACTACTTTTGTTGATTCTGATCCTTGTAAGGATCCTTTTTCATGATCCCTAATGTCGAGTCGGAGTATAGAATGACTTCTAAAAGCATTCAGGGGAAATAAATAAGTGTTCTCCTTCATAAAAAGAATTTCGAACGACTCTATCAGCAACCAAAGAGCCCTACACGCTTCGCAAGCAGCTCGTAGTAGAACTGAAGAACCTGAAATAAGGCTTGCTCCTGAAGTAGCTAAGCAATGACACAAATGATCTACCAAACCGGATGTTTTAGCATGGTCCAAAATCTTTCTCAATATTTCGTTAGGAGCACAAACTACCTCAGGACCTGAACCGGAAGAAGATGTTTTAAGACCTTGAGCTACTTTAGATAACATAGTAGCAACACAAGCCGTGGATTCACATACAACTTCTCCAGATAAATCTCCACTAGAACATAGAACCTACAAATTAACAAAATTAGAGTATTGAAACTGACAAATAAATTACAATTTAAGCGCTATATTCATACAACATAAACCTGGGAGAATATTTCCACCAATGTGACCCAGTGCCTAAAGCACAAGCTTCCCGAGACATTTCCGGACTTACTCACCAATGTTCTAATAATTGAGAAACTCTGCAATCAAAAGAAATTCAAGTTGCATCACAAAACTTCCGCTGCTAAAAAGCTAATGAGAATTGATCCAAC
Organism: Sicyos baderoa; assembly: GCA_037832685.1. Lineage (NCBI taxonomy): Eukaryota > Viridiplantae > Streptophyta > Magnoliopsida > Cucurbitales > Cucurbitaceae > Sicyos > Sicyos baderoa. The sequence continues at coordinate 6,751,609 of JBBMEF010000028.1, read as the reverse complement.
TATAAAAGAAGAAATATTGAGCCTATTTTAAGTTGTGAATCAAATTCAAATTTCATAAAAATAAAAAATAAAAAATAAAAAATAGTAAAGTAATGAATAAAAGAATTTAAGTTATTCATATTTATTAAAACATATATGCATGGTCTAAATGCAATTCATTGAAATCAATATAAGAAAATGTTAAAACCATCTTGTAGTGGTTTAGTTAAGAGGATCTTAAACAACTAAAAGGTGATAGGTTCAATCCATGATGACCACCTATCTAGGAATTAACTTCCTACGGGTTTCCTAACATCCAAATGTTGTAGGGTCAAGCGCTATATCATGTGACAATAATGAAGGTGCGAGCAAGCTGGCCCAGTCACAGATATAAAAAGGAAAAAAAATATCAATGAAATGTAATTGTTATTTAAAATATAATTATAATCATATGGTTAGTTTCATTACTAAATAATTCCTAGATAAATAAATAAACACATCCATAGTCATTCTATATACCATTATAAACCCTTTGAGAAGCATCAATTGTCACAAATAGCAACATTGCTTAGTTATGGAAGTATTTCTGTTATAGAAATATGACCCTCAATAAAATACTTATGGAAAAAGCATGCAGTGAAAAGAGAAAATATTGTTCGTTTGAAAATTAGGGAAACCTGTAATGCAAGATGATGATAACAGGATTTACTAATGGAAATAAATTTATCAAATGCAAACATTTACAAGCCCAGACAATGAAATTAGGTAATCTGAAAATGCAACAAATAGATGGAGATCTGACTAGCTGTAGCTGAACTTCAAAAAAATATACCTTTATTATTAAATCATTAACTTCAACCGATTTCAGGTTTACGATAATGCTAGTGAATACAAGAAGTTCATATGTAACTTCATCAAATTGCCCACTGCATTGAACGGCTCCAGAAGCTGCTAGGTTTGAAAGGATTCTCAATGATTGGCTTGAACTAAGTATAGTTTGCTCCCTGCTAATATTTAAAGTAGAAAAATATACGAAATTAGGAGAACTAAATGCTACATTGAAAGAAAAAAGATTTTCTAACGCAGTCATATGACTCATAACATAAAATAGAAGCACGGTGGCATTGAAACTGTAATTGAAAATTTATTATATTGCTATTAAGTATTAAACCAACACATTAACACCTTCCCAGAAAAAATATACAAAGATGCATTCTAGATTTACTATTGAAGATAATCTGAACAGTGAAAATAAGTCAAGTAGAAAAAATGGAAGTCATGTCTCGAGATGGTATTTTTCACTCTCATTGAACGAAGCTTATCAAAGCAAACCCATTTTAATCAACAAGTAGTTTCTTAACTTATGAGGAAAAAAAAAAATTGAAAAAATTTATTGGGGATTGAGAGAGCTTTAGAAGAAAGTACATCCCAATAATTGACCCAATTCGAGATATTATTGGTTTTACTTAAAAGCTCAATATTGAGTATTCAAAGTAAACAGTTGGAGAATAAATTTAAGTCACATCACCTGCAAGAGTTCTGGGACAATTCAGACCATCTTCGTAATTGTCGCAAAATGTGGGTTAATGCTTCAGTATCTTGACTAATAGTTTGTGCACCTTTCACAGTATGCGAGTTATCTTCCAATTTGTCCAATATCTGACAACCTGAAAAAACAAATGTAAATTCCAAAACTACATTTGTTTGCTTTTATTTAAAGAAGGGAAATATACAAACAAAGAAAAGAACACTCAACATGAAAAGAGAAAATTTTCAAAAAAAAAAGAACAATCATATGCATAGAAAGCATGAAAAGTATTAATTATTATGCCAAATGGGTGGACGGTTCCATTTTGTTCTAAAAAAAGGTAAGTATTAATCATCAGCCTGATCTTATATAGAAAAACCAAGATGAAGACAAACAACCTGAAACATAAACGAAAGAAGAAAAAAAAACATGATAGAGACAACATGAAACAAAGACAAATACAAATTGATGGATGATATAGGCTTGACATCTACCAGTCAGTCACAGAATTATGATACCTACATATCATATTAACCAAGAAAAATTATTTTATGCAAGCATTAGTAGGATGCTAAGAAACAAACCAAATAATTACACAAACCAGAAAGCAATGACAAGAAATGATTTTAGGACTAATAAAGGCCCAGAAAAGTTAAGTGTTTTAATTCAAGACGATGTTTTATGGGATAAGAGGTCATTACGAATTAAAACACAAAAAGATGAACTTGTCCATTCCTTCATAGTTTGAACTTGTAGTTGACGGATAAACCCTGTCCAATTTATAAGATAATTAAAATGAATAGTTTCTAGACACAAGTTGCTTTCATACCTGAATGTTTAACATCATTGGAGCTTACAAACCCTGGGAACTCTTCAGGATTGGAATTATTTCCTGTCGACGACTTTGGACTGTTAAGTTGAGCATTGGCATTAGGATTTGGAATTACACTGCTTTTGTCCGGGAAACCATTTGGAGCATCATTTTTACCTTCGATAATGTAAAATGATGGTCAAATTTCAGTGGTAACTGATAAATGTTGAATATAATTAGGATATGAACCCTACTCCCAGGACTGGAAACATTTGTAGCAAGACCAGCATTTCCTTCTCCCCTCCAAGTTGGATTGCACCCCCTGTTTGCAACATATGTATCATGCAATTCCTGGAAACAGTTTTAGGAAGTTATAGATTTCCATAATTTCACATTTAAGCATCACAATGAAAGATTATCCACAGACATGTCTCATCCTAATGACAAGCACTGGTATGTGTGATGGTACAATATTATTTGGCACAAGTACAACTTTGAAGCAAATGAACATAATCTATAGATCTTGTGTCTTGCCAAAATCTTGAAGCAAATGGAAAACAATAAACCGCTTTCCAGATCATAACATAACCACCATGAAATCCATTACCTTCATTTCCAGCTCGTCTGAAGTTTCTTTAACAAAAGGGTGTTCTAAAAGAGCAGGCCACGTGAGTCGATTTTGGGGTACCTGTTCCCAATTTCAGCAAAAAAAATAATCAAGTAACAAGTGAAGTTACCACACATAATTTGAAATCTAATCAACACATTCAGGCTTGCAACTTCAGAATAACCTTGTTAAGCAATCCCTTCAAAAAGCTCTTGAAACTTGAACTCATGCTTTCAGGATATTTAACAGGGTCCTGTTTTGTTGGATGTAAAATTAGCTAGCACTTCAAAATTTTGAAGAAAAACATGGATAAATATAAAGTCATGACATAATATATACCTTTACAATGTGTCGAATCAATGCATACACAGAGTTAGTGTAAAATGGAGGTTGGCCAACGAACAACTCATACCTGATTCAAACAGTTTTCATTTTACATGAACTTAAGATGTAGAGGCAATGGAAAAAAACACAGAAGGACGCGGTTAATGTATCAGATCATACAACCCTTAAACATCATATAATTCCATAATACTATGGTCGGGCATTAGAGCACTATCTTCCATAAACATTGCATGAGCATCGACAAAATCAGCGCTGGAACTTGAAATTGAGTAATTCTACGTCTACCATTTGAAGGTGTGAGCCAATGGTACTTCTTAAACTAGTTCGCCATATGTAATCTCTTATCACATAAAACATGAAAATAGAGAATCTATTAGAAGATTGCAATATGTGGCATAGTCTCAATTGTCAATTCTATGGAATAATAGCTCTTGGATGAAAACTGAACAAAAACCTAAAACCTTAGATAGCCAATGGGATGAATAAGAGAGTACCTGAAGAGACTATTCAACTAACAATTAAGAAAAAAACAAATGCAAAACAAGAATGTAAAGTACATGTTGCATATATGCCTTGAACGCATTGATGCCCCTGCATTTACTACTTAGTTGTCGCATCTGTTTAATTACGCATCTGTAATTAGGATTTAATGAGGGCGCATATATAAGCCCGAATTAAACCCTAGCCGTTTAGTTGATGTTCATTCCATGTAATCTGTATTACGACGCTCCTCTCCGAATAGACTGTTTTCCCTCTCCGCCCGTGGACTAGCTAACACAACGTTAGTGAACCACGAAATCCGTTTGTCGTTCTCTTCTCTTCTCTTTACGTCATTGCATTTATCTCTGTTTTACGTCTCCCAAATCGATTGGTGATTGTCATTTTCATAACAGTACATAATTTCATAGTAGAAGATAATTAATAGAAATAAGATCAAGGACAACAAGAATCCACGTACAGTATCACTCCCAATGACCATAGGTCTGCAGTGTGATTATAGGGCTGTTCACGGACTAATTCTGGAGCCATGTACAAAGGTGTGCCTGAAAAGTTATAATATAAAATTAATAAACAAACAAGGAGTGTGGCATTACCGTTCAAATGATATTATAATAGTTAAGTTAAAACTGGAAAGCCACGTTGTAATCCATCATATAGTAACCAAAGAAACTTCACATTTTTTCAATGTAATAAACAGATGAATGTGTAAATTATTGCTCATGATCACTTGATATTTACAAGAAAATTAATGAGGCAAGTAACTCTATAACCATCCACAAGGTCATCAAAGGATAGAGCATACAATAAAAGCTTCCCTATAAAGCAAAGAAAAGGAGGGATGCCTGTATTTGACAACCAGATGCCAAAAAAAAAATCTATTCTTGATAATCAGATAACGATTACCTTTTATTGACCGCAAAACAACAGTATTTGTCGACATTGCTCGAGCAAACCCAAAATCACAAAGCTGAGATAAATAAAGCATTAAAAAGATTAGTGGATAATCATAATGTCTAAAATAATCATTCCATCCTACTTCTATTTATAACTAACTCATATTAACAGATGCTCGGGCTAATTACGAGTATGTACTTAATATCTAACTAAAATAATATTTCTAACTACCCCAATAGTGACATCCCTATGAATTGTCAAAACTGTACATTATGATGCCAACTTCTTGTTTACATGATGGGTGATTATTTATTAAGCACTACCATTGTCTACATTAATGTCCATTCACCTAAAAATGTTTTTCCTGACAAATTATTGTGAAACAAATGACATGTCAATACACACAAATTACAAGTGCATCTCTCCCTCCCCACTTATTGATATGGGATATTCTAAATTTTTTACTCATTGACAACATTGTTAACATTCTTCCATAAGTAGATTACATCAGCTTCCTCTTTATGATACCACAACAAATTTTACACAATAGAACACTCGAGAAGTAAACGCCAATAAATAACAGGAAGACGTGATCATTAAGCATATGGCGAGGGCAAACCTTTACAATAGATCCAGCTCCAATAAGAATGTTTTGCGGCTTCATATCACGATGGATGATACGATTGGAATGCAAGTAGTGCAATGCTCTAACCTAAAAGTTATTGTTTAATGAGTTTAAGAGAATATTTAAAATTCATACAATTGAATGATCCTATAAAGCCTTGGTAACATAATGTTAAGATGATCATTAACCATGAAAAGAGATAATTCATGAATTACCAACTGTTTTGCAATTGCTTGAACTTGCTCTTCGGGAAGGCATTTATCATCCTCAAGGATCTCAAAAAGTTCACCCTGTCAATCAGAAATTGTTGCATACGTGAAACTAATTTTGCATACTTAAGTTTGGTTATGTCTAAGGATTTGGATGTTACTTGTTCTAAAAAAGATGTCACTTTCTATCAAGAAATGTATGACACTCTTTTCTAAATTGGGGTTCCTTTTTTTTTTTACTTTTTTTATGCAATATTGGAGACTTTAGGTAGACTCCTTATTGAATGGATTTTGATTACTGTACTATGTCTACAACTTGTCAATCATAACTGAAAAGCTCTTATTCCTTTTAAAAAGAATATATCATATATGTATCATCATCATTCCACGCAGAAAGTTTTGCAACCTGTCACAAATTGGCAAAGATGTACGCCTTGGATAAAATATGTTTAATAGGTATCGAGATTTAAGAAGATGAATTACTTGTGCAAATTCCGTGACAACGCAAAACTCTTGCGGGCTTTCAAAAGAGTCGAGCATTTCAATGATATTTTCATGCTTCAGCTTTCTAAGTATCTGCAAATGACATCAAATACCTTAATCTCAAGGAGGAAAAAGAAGGAATTATCTCAAAAAAAAAATAATGTTCATTGAAAGTAGCAGAAAGGAATAATCCCAAGTAAAAAAAGTCATAAATCGTGAACTAAATTGATTTGCTTATGAAAGGTTTAGGGGTTTTAGTTGATATAATGATTAGTATAGGTTTTAATTGATTCAACTTAAAGTTAAAATGATCTTGTAACTAAAAAATGCGAACCCCTATAAGTTTTCTATATCTAGAAACTGTTTTTAATTATTAAAATAAAAGACAAGTTATTGAACTAATAACCAATCAGGCCCTGAACTAAAAGTATAGTGTAATCAACCATGGGGTGGCTCAATTGGTCAAAGAGGGTCTTGGAGTGCTTAAAATGATGAGTTCAATCCATCGTAGTCACCTACCTAAGAATTAATTTTCTACGAGTTCACTTGGCAACCAAAATCTCAATCCATATCGCTGGTATGACAAGCGATAAAATCCCCAGTAAAAGCAACCATCATTTACAAATGTTTCGACAATAACTTAAATTTGAACAACTAAAAAGGTGTTTGAAACTGAAAGAGTTAAGATTTCATGCCAGAAACAGCAAGAAAATGAGTCGGGTACCTCAATCTCCTGTCTTAAATTATGAATGTCTTTGTCGCTTTTGCCATGCTTCATAATAAACTTCATAGCAACGGTCTGAGAAGAGCCATAATTAATTCAAGTTGAATGATCTTATTAAGTTCTTAAGGAGTAAAGAAAAGGACTTATAATTCACCTGGCCTGTATTCTTTCGCCTCCCCTTATACACTTTTCCAAAAGAGCCCTCCCCAACAAGCTCGATTACATGGTAATTCTCAACACCCATTCTGCGAATGGAAAAGGTATTAAAAAAACAGTAAATCATTTACAAAAACACGATCTAGAAAGGCGTTCAATGCCCTGTTTGATAACCATTTGGTTTTTTGTTTTAATTTTTTGAAATTTAAGCTAACACCTATCTTACCATATGTTTTCTCTTACTTGTATATCTACTTTCCACCCATATTTATAGAAACCAAATTAAAATTTGAAAACAAAAAAAATATTACTTTTAAAAGTTTGTTTTTGTTTTTAAAAATTGATTAATATTCACCGTAAGGAAATATGGTGGGACACAATGTAGGAAATTGAGTGAGAATAAGCTTAAATCTCAAAAACCAAAAACAAAAAATCAAATGGTTATCAAACAGGGCTTTAAATGTTTCTCAAATTAGGTCATGTTACAAATCGGAAAACCTTGGAAATGGGGGTTCCAATAAATCAGTGGAGGGGATCTTAAAAGCTCATTTAATCACACAAAAAAAGAACCTGATGAGAAACGATGAAGACGAGTGAGGAGCTCCCAGCTGAAATCGGCGGCGGAGAACAATGGACGAACTGAAATTGTCGCAGAATCAACTGATGATTATTGCTTGAAATCGTTCTGATTTCTTCTTGTCCGATCCAAAATCTATTAAAACCAACTGTATCGAGAAATACAGAGAGAAATTGGAAATTTAGAGAGAGAAAGAGTTTGATGAAACTTAGAGAGAGAAAGAGTTATTTTCCCGCGCGCGTATTCAAATTCAACTGCAACGACTGCCTCATTTTTTTTCTGCTACGTAATTTTTTTAAAAAAAAATGTTATTTATAGTAAACTACCATCAAAAAATAAAATAATCTCATTGTTATTGTTAAAATAAAAATATAGTAAATTACAAGCCGATTTTTTCGAATAACAAAAATTGACTAAAAAGTTGCATCTATAACATAAAACTGAAAATAATTGCACATATACCAAAATTCTAAGCGATTGAACTCAATCGAACTTAATCAATAACTAATGATTGAACTCAATCAGTTGAGCTCAATCACTTAACAAATTGATTGAGTTTGTTCACTAGTTATTGATCGAGTTCAATCCCTCAAAATTTGGTATAAACGAATTTTTGATAAAAACGTGCTATAATCTTAATAGGGTACCCTAAAGTTGATATACATAACAAATTTCCAAACTACAAATTATTTACTATATGATATTTTTAAAAATGTATACATTATATTTTATAATGATTTTACGTATTTATTAATAAATGTTGAGAGTTAACGTTTATATGGTGTATTTGGAGCCTGGAGGTGTTTCGGACAAAAAAAAATGAAATTGAAATAATGTGAAAAAATATATTCCGTGTGTTTGGATTCGAGAATCCTTCTCAATAATTTCATTTTCTACCTATTTTCCTTCTAATTGTAACCATTTTTTTTTTTTTTTTAACAACATTCTTTTTAGATTTTTATTAAAATCCATATAAAAAATATTTTATTTTTTAAAATTCTACTTACCTTTTCGTTGCTAAATATCAAAACAAAAACTAATATTTTTTCAAAATATGAAATAGATTTTAAAATATATGTAAAGAAGTAGATAATGTGAGATGAAATTAATATTTAGCTTAACATTCAAATATCAGATGTCCATCAAAGACTATATTTCCAACTCAATACAATCTTTATAGTGAAATGCAAATATATATTTTCATTAAATTTAAAACTATTTTAGAAGTTGGATATATAATATGATCATGTATTAGAACTACATTTTTGTTTTGTATTTGATTTTTTTTTCTGTCAAACTTCACTATAGTTTAATTAATTAAAATAAGTTTTAAAATTATGGTTAAACGATCAAAATGTCAAAAGTTGCTAACAGTTGATTACATTTATTAAAATACCAAATCAAAAATTGGCTCGAACTAGTCCAGTAGATTGATTGTGACATGCTCTTTTGTGAAGGGAAATCTAAAATTTTGTATAGATTTGATTTTTCAAATTAGATCATAAGTTCGAACTCTCTGGTAGAGTTAAACAAAATGTTATGTGACCATTTATTAACACATCAAGATCCGTGTCAAAAGACATATATGCTTGCTTAATGACTATACTATTACAATATTTGAAGTTCTCTACACATAATAGAATCTAAAGACAGGTCTAAACCAATATGTCATGTCGAATGCTATTTTCTATAATCTGATCTTCCAGCATTTCAAAATAATATATTAATGTTAGAATCATCAATATCAATATATTTGTGTCAAAAGAAAGGAAATGAGAGAGGGAATTATGTGCAAAAAAAAATCTATAGAAGATATATTAATTAGTGATAAACCTGCATTTTCGATATATATTACATTCTAGTAGGTTAACGTTCAAAGGTCAAAGCCAAAAAGTAGGCACCCGACAATTTCAAGCTTTATAAGGGAAATAATACATTTTGATTACAATTTGAAATCTGCAAACTGTAGGAGTCAGCTTTCAACCAGCCAACCTGAACCTACACAACACAAACAGATCTAAAGAGTTTTAACGGATTTTGAAGACTCGAACTCGTGAACTGTTAGATATCAAGTCGTTCTATCATGTCAGTTGAGCTCGTTAATGCATATTGAAATGTTGAAGTATGCACACAGGAAGATTGAGGGAAAATTGAATGAAACCTGTTATATCTTTAAAATGATGTCCCTACTGAAGAATACCCTCCAGCTCTCATCTCCTTGAGAGTTCCAGCTAACCAGTCTAAGCCTTCATAAAGTCCATCTCCTTTGAGAGCACACGTTCCTTGTATGTGCCATTTTCGGTGTTCGAGATCAAATAGACCTAGCCCTTGACATACTTCCTTCGTCGTCATGGCTCCTTTCTGGATCACCAAAATCATTCAAATCAAACTTGCATCATTAGAAACTAAATTTCACTCTCCCAAACTAAATTCCAAATGAAAACCGCAAACCGTATCTCTATGGTGGTAAGTAACCCAACTCTAAATCCTCTAAACGACATGCATAAAAAGGACACTATTGAGGACCCAAGACTATAGAAGACAGCCTCTAGCCGAAATCACAGTTTTTTTTTATATATCTACAAGTGTCTAAGTCAACTTACGCGCACCTCGACTATTCTTATGGGACAGGCGGCCTAACCCTACAACATTTGATTGTCAAGGAAACCCATAGAAAATTAATTTCTAGGTAAGTAGCCAATTTGGATGAATGCATAATATTTTGGTCCTCCAGCCCGTAATGATTTTTTTTTTTTAATACAAGTTGGGGGAGGGGGATTACCCGTAATGATTTTTTAAGGATTAACCAACTAGGCAAAAAAATCAACCTTCCAAAGTCTCCAGCCCGTAATGATTTTATTCCATTTATCTATTTTTCTTTAAATATTTTTCAATTACAGATATCTTGCAGCCAAAAAGCTATCATTGAGTTCGTCACTAAGGGCAGCGTGTTCACTACTTTGGTCCTTTTATGATGTGCGACCTAATATGATGTGACAAGAGACCATTCCAATTCATAAGCTCTCTGATCTTTATAAAAGTTACCATTGATAATGGACTAATATCAACTTTACCTTTCTTTATTCACCCTACTTTTCATGGACTAGGCTGTGGTCTTATAGCTTCAAAAAGGATATTACCATTGCCCCATTTGATAACCATTTTTTTTTTTTTTGAAATTTAAGTCTATTCTCACTTAAATTTCATAATGTGTTCCACCCTTCCTACAATATATCCATCTTTCCTTAAGAAAGTAGGTGAATACTAACCAACTTTTAAAAACAAAAACAAACTTTTGAAAGCTACTTTTTTTTTTTTTTTTTTCAAATTTTGGTTTGGTTTCTACAAATATAGGTGAGAGGTACATATCCAAGTAAGAAAAAACATATGGTAAAATAGTTGTTATAAGCTTAAAAACAAAAAACCAAATAGTTATCAAACGGGGCCTACGTAATACGTTTTGAAAATAGGATGGCACAAGGCATCAAACACAGAGTTGAGGGACTAGAAGCAATTTTCCAAATGAAAGTAGGAAAACATTTCTGCTCCCTTTCATTTACCTAATTCAACGACCTGATTTATAGATAACTACTAAAATTACATTGGAAACAAATTTAAGTGTTCTTTATTAAAAACAAAACCAACTGTTCAAACGAACATCAAATATTCAGTATTCAATTTTCGTATCCACTATGCACGCCAATTAAATGACTCTTTATTGTCTTAAAAAAAAATCGAAGTTCCTTTTGCAACTTAGTTTTGTTAGAACTTTCCCTTTTCTTTTTATGTTACATGGCATGTGTATTTCAAAGAGAGTAATACTAATAAAATATCACAACTAGCTCAGACCTTCATCACATATGCACTAGGTACTTGGCGCTTTAGTGTGTGTGCGTGAAGGGAAGCAGGTTGAAGAGTTGATCTTTTGTCTTCCTAATCCCAAATATATAAATAAATTGTGGATATAAAACATTAACTGTCTCCACAGTATGTACAAGAAGAAGGTGAGGTTTACATACCATGTCCTGCTTATTCGCGAAGACCAATATGACACTATTCAGCATAAATGGATCGTTAATGATGGTCTGAAAAAAAAAAAAAAAAAAAATCAGATATCAGGAAACAAAGAGTTGCCCACAACGCATACTTAAATGCACGATGTAACTCGGGCTATAACCTGAAATTCTGTTTTTGCCTTTCCAATTCTATCTCGATCCAAGGAGTCTACTACATAAATCTGCAGGAATAAACCTGTCAGTACAAACCATCATGGAGTGGCTCAATTGGTCATAGAGGGCTCTGGGGTGTATGGTGATGGGTTCGATCCATAGTGGCCACCTACCTAGAAATTAATTTCCTACGGGTTTTCTTGGTATCCAAATGTTGTAGGGACAGGCGGTATGTCTCGTGACATTAGTCGAGGTGCGCGAAAGCTGGCCCGGACAGTCACATATATCAAAAAAAAAAAAAAAACCTGTCAGTACATGTACAAGGACTTGTTTCTTTCAGATGAATATTAAGTGAGAATGTAAGATCATCAGTATCTTACAATAATTTTTAAGACAAACAACAATGATAGGCTTTTTTTAACAAGAAAGGAAGTCGAGAATAAACGATAACTCCAGAATGATATTTTACGGTCTAAAATCAAACTGAATGTGAAAAAGGGACCTGAAGAATAAAAGGTCAAATTAGCATAACTCATTGACATCCAGTAAAAATAGTATTCATTACCAGTCCATCTGTGTTATTAAAGTAGTGCCTCCACAATGGCCTCAGTTTCTCCTGTCCTCCAACATCCCAAACGGTGAACACAACATTTTTATACTGGACTTTCTCCACATTGAAACCTGCATGGAAAATAACAAATCAGTTTACAACCACATTGACAGAAAAATCCACCAGCTTATGAATGCAAGCGCCAAACGACTATGAGTGCCATTAAAAACAATAATATTAATAATGTCACAATGAGTTGAAATAATTATTAGCACAACATCAGAAAGTACATAACCTGCATAGAAGTTGGCCAAGTAATCTTAACCGGAGATATCAATAATCTTTCGTTTAATTAAACACAAAGTTGGCCAAGTAGTCAATTTTTCACACGTTAGTCACTAGAATGAGGTCAAATGTACCAACCTCAGACATAAGAGTTAACCACTCCACCTCTTTTTTATTTCAATTTATTGATCAGATACATTTCTTTTGCATTTTCACATTTAGTCTCTATTCTTTTTTCTCTTTTTTTCATAGGAATCAATTGCATTAATTAAATGAAAAGTACCAAGGGTAAGAACCCATCCGTAGAGATTAGTCAGTTGTGTAAAAATGTCCTGACTATTGCTTTTTCTTCCACTAAGGTAAAAGTAATTAAGGCCCCGTTTGATAACCATTTTATTTTTTATTTTTTGTTTCTGAAATTTAAGCCTATTCTCGCTCAAATTTCTTACAATGTGTTGTACCCTTCCTACAATATATCCATCTTTCCTTAAGAAAGTAGGTGAATACTAACTAACTTTTAAAAACAAAAACAAAAACAAACTTTTGAAAGCTACTTTTTTTTGTTTTCAAATTTTGGTTTTGGTTTTTACAAATATAGGTGAAATGTATCTATCCAAGTAAGAAAAAACATATAGTAAGATAGTTGTTATAGACTTAAATTTCAAAAACCAAAAACAAAATACCAAGAAGTTATCAAACTCTAAGTAAATAGACAATCGAAATGCAACTAAGGTGAGCACATCACTCTATGGCTGACTGCCAAGTGGCTTACCCCCACCTTGTCATCTGGCATCGTCTCGAAAGCATTGCACCAAGTCCTTGGTTTAGGGAAGAAATGCATTAGCTAGCACAAAAGCTATGATATTGATACCACAAAATAGAGATATTAAAGCTCCATAAAAAAAATTTCAAATCCCTATGTTGAGATTTTTCATTTAATTGTGAAGAACCTACCAATTGTAGGAACCGTCGATAAAATTTCCCCAATATGCAGCTTGTACAATATAGTTGTCTTGCCAGCTGCATCCAAGCCAAGCATAACAACCTAAAACACCTCAAGGAAAAGGAGTAAAATATTTGTTATTTTGTAACTAAGTAGCTAAACAGTAGTAGAAGATCTAAATAGGCAATATGGAAATATAATCCACTAGTTCGCACTAGTCATATAAAGTAAGAGCCCAAGACCTTGTACGGACATCACAACAAACTTCAAAGTAAATTGCCAGCTTTCACGCATTTCGACTAATATCACGGGACATACTGTCTGACCCCATAACATTTGAATGCCAAAGAAACCCGTAGGAAATTAATTCTTAAGTAGATGATCACCATGAATTGAACTCATAACTTTTGGGCTCCCTGAAACCCTTTAGACCACTAAACCAACCATATGTTTGTCAAGAACAACAAAATAAAATTTACTACTACTAAATTGAGTCATAAATGAACCATTTCCCCATTACATAAGGTCTGTGCAATCAATGATGAACCCACTCATAAGACTAACTTCTCGTCAAAGTCAAATTGTAAAGTATTTCAGATTCAGGGGTCAACATCGATGAACTTTCAAAAGTGCCACTCTGTCCCAAAGTTCGATTATGACCTCCATCTCAAATTTAACCTCAAACATAACCAAGAAATTGATGCACTCCCTATAATAAGAAGACAATCAAAGAAAAGTTTCAAACACCCAGAACTAATAATATTAGCCAATGAAACCAAACCATTTCTGTTGAGTTATGTTAAACCACCGATCAACCAAAAGCTTAAGCTTGGGGGTTGGGGTAAATTTAATTGTATCAACTAACACTCTCCCTCACTTGTGGGCATATAAATTTGAGAAATGTCCTACAGAAACGTCTTCTTAGAACAGCGCAGATGGGACTCAGCGAGGAGACGGTAGAATTTAATTTTAATTGGAGTGGAAACGATTTGGCAGAGATTCGAACTCGAACCTCCCGCTCTTTTACCATGTTGTGGGTTCGGCTAAATTTAATTATATCAACTAACAATTTCACCGAAACTTCATGCAGTTCCCAATCCCACTAGCATTCATCTCTGTGGTTATAGTATCGCTAAATCTAAACCAAATCGATCGAAACAATTTCTGTAAAAATCGACCTACAACTCAGCGTTGAGCACCAGAATATTGCGGAAGAAATCAGAAACTTGCAGTAATCAACAAGATGAAATGGTGTAATGAGGGAATCAAATCCAATTCTAACAAATTGTGGCGAAATCATAAAATTGGAGAACAAGATCATACCCTCATCTCAGAGTTGCCGAAAAATGTGTCAAACAGTTTGCGAAACGCTTGACCCATCTTGGCCCGATTTCTGGCTTTCAAATCCCGATCTCTTTTTCTATGTCTGAAACAATGAACACACAAATTTGTTTGGCAGATTTCTTTTCAGAGATAACAAATTATGAAACTGAAGAGAGGTAAGGTAAGAGAATGTTCTTCAAATTTTGTTTCCTTCAGAAAAAATAAGAAATTGAAAATATGATTTTTTTTTTTTTTTTTGGTTTTGTTAGACCAAATTGAAAAAATATTTATAATATTACGTAAAAAATATATATATTTAATAACTATAGTCAAATATATGGTATAAGTAATATTTTTTATATGATATAATTAGTATTAATATCTTAATTATATTATATGATGAATATTACTTATATGATATATTTGACTATAAATATCAAATATTTTCAAATTTATTTTAATCTGTAATTATTTTGTGAAATTTGACTATCCACCACAATTTCCTTTTTTTTTTATAATTTTCCAATAACGTAGTTATAAAATTGAAGTTTTTATTATAGTTGGTCACGATATTCATTTTTATGGAGTTGTTAACAAAAAAATTATTTGGATGTCAATTTTTTTCTTTTGGAAAAGTGTTAAGAGATAATAACTATTTTAAATATAAATTCAAAATGAGTAGTTATTTTAAATAGTTAAAAAATAATGATTAAAAATTGACGATTAAAAATAAAAAGATATATAAGAGTAATAAATGAATTAAATGAATAGTTAAAAATAATAAATTATTTGTTGTTATGAATGTAAAATTAATTTGATTAGCTACAATAACTTGCTTTGACGTAATTTTTTTAGAATAGTTAGTAAATACAAGATCTAAATTATCCTTAAATTTAATAAACAAATTTAATCTTTTAAGAGTAATATGATTCATTTTCAAGTTTTTTTTTTTGTTTGTGCAAGTTGAGGAAGATGAACCACAAACTCTTAAATATTTTAGAGTCAAATATCAATTCTAAAAATGTGACTATAACATTGAATTGGATTTCCATCAAACAACTGGAAATATCAAGTCACAAACCTTGAGTTTAAGTTCAAATATTTATAGTTGCATTTTTACTCCCATCAATTTGAATATAATGTAGCTAGGCATTCGTGATCTTTTTAGATTAATATATTAATGTTAAATCAATTTGTTCTAAATATAAATAATGTGACTTTTGTAGTACACTAATGATGGATTGAATTAAGTATTGTTGAAGTCTGCTTACAAGCCAGAAAAGGGAGTTATTTTACTCAAATCGGTTGACCATAACTAATACACAATCATGCCCCTTTGAATTTTAGAAAGTCCAAGAGCAAAATCCATTGAAAAGTCCTTCCAAATTGGTGATGGAATAATAAAAAAAAGAAATTTTTTTATTTATACCAATTTTAGGGTCTTCTATCAAAATTATAACACATTTTTGTTATGTATACCTGAAATTCTGAGTGATTGAGCTCAATTGAACTAAATCAATAATTAGTGATTTAATTCAATCAGTTTGTTAAGTGATTGAGCTTAATTGATTGAGTTCAAACACTAGTTATTAATTGAGTTCAACTTAAAATTTGGTTATATGTGTAATTATTTTCAATTTTGTACTATAATTATAATTTTTTATCCTATTTTTATTATACATCAAAAATTCCAAAAAACAAATGTTATAAATGTGCTTGTCGTGCATGACATTTGAAAACCTGGCGAGTAAAACACCCTTTGACAAAGTTATATATGAGCATCCTTTTGAATTTGTAGCCTAAAATTTGTAGTTGCTTATTTCATTTATAACAAATTGCTTCTATGGATTGGACCGATGAATAAGAGAGTAATGTTATAAATTGAATTCTAGTCGTATATCTAAAAATTATTTTTTTACGATTTCTTTTTTTAAATACACTCCTTGATAGGGTATTGTTGGAACTTTTTAAAAGTATAGGAATATATTTGGCGGCTTTCATCTCATGTATTTTTTTTTTTTTTTTTTTGTTAGTTAAAGGATATTTTTGAAACATATCTGACACAAACCTCATAATCAAGGAGTATATTTGATAATTTAGCCTAAAAGATAACTAATACTAATTAAGATCGAAGCTGTGACCGTGGAGTAGAAATGGATTAACACCAAACTAGATAAACCAAACTTCACAATGACTACTTTTGTTAAATTTTTTTTTAAAAAAGTTATTGTATTGGTAATTATGTTCTAAATTTCACTAGTTTTTTTTAAATAAAATAAAAAACGTTGGGCCGTGAATTATTCTATTGCCAGATCCAGCCCGTCGTTGCTGGGCCTCGGGCCTATCATTATACGTATTCTTAATGTGTGGACGCGACACACAAGATTCCAATCTCTCTGTTTGAAATTCAAACCCTTTTTTTTCAATTTTCTGAATTTTTTTCTTTAAAATTCAACCTCAATAAATATAATAAAAATTAAAAAAAAAATTATATTTCCACCAACGGTCCAATTCTCTCTCTAATATTTATTTCATAAAACTTTCAAATTCAAAACGCGAAACAGGACGAACATTTTCTTTTCCTCGAGAGAGAAAAACAGATCTCGGGAGAGAAAACCACAATTCCTATTCGCCAAGGAATATTCTTGGATCATCGATTCACCAGGTTCGTGTTTAAGCTAATTAATTTTCTCTGTTCGCTCCTTTGTTTGTTGATTGAAGAAAAGATTAATGTATGTTGTGAGGAATCTTGTCATCGTCGTTGTTGTTGTTTAGGATCTTGGGATGTGAAAATGTGTTACCGGTTTAGATTTGAGCGTGATTGCAATTTTTTTTTTCTAATCTGATATTTCTAGCATCGCGAGGACGGTATTTGTTTTTTCTTGATTTTTGTTTGGAAATGACGATTAGGTTTTCGTTCTTGCGTTCATGTTTTGAGAGAAATGTTTTGTTATGAATCATTTGAACCGAGATTTTAATACGAATGTGGTTGGATTCGTGAACAATAATTTCAGCAATTTGCATTCTCATAATTTGAAGCTTTTGAGTGGCTCAATTGGTCAAAGAGGGTCTTGGGGTGCATGATGAATTCAATCCATGGTGACCACCTACCTAGAAATTAATTTCCTATGAGTTTCACAGGCCTCCAAATGTTGTAGGGTCAGGCGATATGTCTCATGACATTAATCGAGGTGCGCGAAAGCACGGATATCAAAATAAAAATTGATGCTTTTGATTCGGATTGGGTTTTATTTGAATCGGAATAATCGTTTGCTCGGAAGATTTGTCCGATGTTCATAGATCGTTTTCATTTTTGTGGTGCAAAGTTTGTTTGTATGATTTGATACGCTGATTCAGTCATCTTTTGTAGCTGGCTGAACTGCGTCAGCATGACTAATGTTCGAAATGATCCACTTTTGCAAATGGAAACGACATGTGGGACACTTCTACACGAGCTTCAGGTTTTTGTTTTAATCCCATTTATATGTAATCTGTCTGTTGTTTAATTCGTCGCTTTTTCCTTCGAATTTGTTAACAATGCTGCCATTTTCGGTAAGTCATGTGGCTGAAACATGTTAAAATATTTCCCCATTACCTGACTGAAATATATACATATCCGAATTACTTGTCAATACCAGATTATATGGGATGAAGTAGGGGAATCTGAGGCCACAAAGGACAAAATGTTGCTTGAGGTTGAACAAGAGTGCTTAGAAGTTTACAGAAGAAAGGTCGATCAAGCAAACCGCTTTAGAGCGCAGCTAAGGCAGGCAATTGCCGACGCTGAAGCAGAATTGGCTGCCATCTGCTCTGCAATGGGGGAGAGACCAGTGCATACCAGGCAGGTGGGATCATGTTGCAGTTAATACTTTTACTCGAATGTTACTGCTTGGAGTCATTTTTATTTTTTATACATATGTTTGATCATCATTAAAATGGAGGTGAAAATATGCTTGGCGATATCGTAGTTCTTGGAATCATAAAAGGGCTAGGACTTTAAATGTTTCTAGACTCTACACATCAACAAACGAGACTAAGTTTCAGTGATAATCAATGCTCGAATTTTAATGGCTTAGATAAGGTAATTGGTCAGCTTTTTTTTACCATGGCTTATGAAATAATTGTGCATGACTCGTCAATTATGCAAAATTTTGTTAAGAGCAAAGTTCTCAGTTTGCTCAGATATCACAGAACTTATACATCAACCTTTTGAATGATTTGATTGTTGGACGGTGTGATAATTGATATACTTTGGTTCATCCCAGGTTGATCAAAAGATCGCAACCTTGAAAGAAGAGATGGCTCATGTTCTTCCACAAGTGGATGAAATGCGGAAAAGAAAAGTAGACAGAAGAAACCAATTTTTAGAAGTCCTAGAACAAATAAGGAAGATTTCATATGAGATTTATGGATCGAAGTTTTCACATTCCAGTATAGCTCTCGACGAAAATGATTTATCATTGAGAAAGCTAGAAGAACTACAAGGACAGTTATATGCCTTACAAAAGGAGAAGGTCGTTATTTATTAATTTTTACTCTCTCTCTCTATATATATTATATTGTTATTTTATTCTTTCACATAAGTAAAACTTGATCTCTATTTGTGCAGAGTGGCCGGCAGATGGTTGTCCATGAGCACCTTAAGACTCTAAACTTGCTTTGTTTAGTGCTTGGGATGGATTTCAAGCAGACAGTGAATGGATTTCATCCCAATTTGGGTGACCCAGAAGAAGGACCTTTTAACATAACTAGTGAATCAATCGAAACCCTGGCTGCCTCAATAACTAATTTGCGGGAGGTCAAATTACGAAGAATGCAGCGGGTATTACCTCTAGGCTCTAACCTATATATCAATAGAAAATAATTCAAATCTCATCTTCACTTTACTAGCTGTATTTAAACAACACCTTTTTTGGGCAGCTCCAAGATCTTGCTACTACTTTGTTGGAACTTTGGAATCTAATGGATACACCAATGGAAGAACAACAATTGTTCCAGAATGTGACATGCAATATAGCTGCTTCAGAAGATGAAGTAAACGAACCCAATAGTCTCTCTGAGGTCTCAATTAATTCTGTGAGTACTTCCAAGCTTGTGTATCATCATGGTCTCCTGCTGTAACAAAACTTGTATATCGTGTAAATGCTTAAAGGAATATATTATAATATGTATTAATGATGATTAATATTTTGCAGGTTGAAGCAGAAGTGTCCCGGTTAGAAGAGTTAAAATCAAGCAAGATGAAAGAACTTGTTTTGAAGAAGAAGTCAGAGCTGGATGAGATTTGTAGAAAAACTCATTTGGTCTGGGAAGAAGATACAATAGTGGAATATGCAATTGAAACTATAGACTCTGGTATCATTCATTGAAATAAAATGAAACACTGCTGCTGCTTTCTTTTGTTGTTTTATGAGCTTGAATTCCATTCCATCTGATGCAGGTGATGTTGACCCTTCCATTATTCTTGAGCAAATTGAGCTTCAGGTTGCCAAAGTTAAAGAGGAAGCATTTGTAAGAAAAGAAATTCTAGAAAAAGTTGAGAAATGGTTGACTGCATGTGATGAGGAGTGTTGGCTCGAGGAGTATAATAGGGTAAAGCTTTTTTCGTGTTCCATTACATCTAGTAAGTCTGCATAGTTCAAACCGTGTGGGATCCTTAATTATCAAATTATATGCATATTTTCACAGGATGAAAATAGATACAATACTGGTAGAGGGGGTCATCTCATTCTCAAGCGTGCAGAGAAGGCCCGAGCTTTGGTTAATAAGCTTCCAGGTCTGCATTCAAATCAGTTTAGTTTTAGTAGACTTTCGATAGGTTTCTTAACTTTGGTTTTTCAATTAATTCAATCGTCTCGTATATGAATTTCTGTGAAGTGTTCATCATATTGCCCCCAATAAATTGTGCTTTATATTTAAACAAGTAGTTCTGCAATTGGTTTTCTTGCTTAGCTTTTTGTGTGTCTTCATATTTTTAATTCATAATCATGAATGCAGGAATGGTGGATTCATTGACTTCGAAAACATTGGCATGGGAAAAGGAAAGAGGCATTGAGTTTACATATGATGGTGTAAGTACTTCATAGGTTATTTTAATTGTCTACTTTTTGTTCCACTTGAATATTCTTGCAGAAGTTGTTGAACGCTTATTTTGTATAATCTACTCCTGTCCAGGTTCCTCTGCTCAGCATGCTTGAGGAGTACTCTGTATTAAGACAAGAGAAAGAGCAGGAGCGTCGCCGACTGCGGGTTGATACTTATTATCTTCTAGTTTCCTACTGTTATTGTTCAGGACTCATTTAACTGTGTTTGGTTGACTTTGAAAGTGGCCATATTTCCATATATTGAAAAACTAACTTGTTCTGACTATTTCTTTCCCATGTTGTATTTGATCAGGATCAAAAGAAACTTCAGGGACAGTTAATAGCAGAACAGGAGGTTCTTTATGGATCGAAGCCGAGCCCTTCAAAACCCCAAAGTGTTAAAAAGGCTCCCAGAGCTTCAGGTGTAGGAGCAACTAGTAGTAAAAGGCTTTCGCTTGGAGGGTCGGTGCACCAAACGCCTAAGCCAGATCCAATTCACAAGGCAACACCTCAGTCACGCTCTACTAGGAAAGGCGACCAGCTGTATGATCAAAACTATACATATGATGAAGGCTTTGCTGGTGAGTTTTTCTGGCTAGTTGTGATTAATCTGGGTTATATGTGTTGGCCATGATCATAGTAGAGGACTAAATTCTGTTCAGCCTTTGGTAGTAGTTTTTGTGTTCTGTAGTTCTTTCTTGTTCAGTATAAAACATTTCTCTTTTATCGATTGTAGGTCGAAGAGAACTCGATTTTTCTAGTCACCCTGCTAGCCACAACAACTCACTGATTAATGCTCGTGAACCAGAGTCACCGATGATTCGAAAACCTTTCGCACCAATCGCTACCACGTTGCAACAAAAGACAAACACGACATGCTCAATCGATGATGCAAACTCAAACTCAATCAGCAATGTGCAATTTGCCACACCTCTGAAGAAGACTTCAGTTGCTAAAGATGAAGACCCGAACATGACTCCAAAGGCAATGCCAATTCCAGTGCCATCAACCCCTTCAACTCTATCAGTTGCAATGCAGACCGCTGTAACCCCGGCAGCCCCGCCCCCTCCTCCGGCGTACAAAGCTGAGGAAATGCTCGAAACTGACGTCGAATACTCGTTCGAGGAAAGAAGAGCCGGGTTTGTGCTTCAAAAAACACATGTTAAATCAATACAAGTTTAGTTGACTGATGATTAGTTTGTTTGCTTCTGGTGGGAGTTTCAGTGGGCTTGGCTTGGCAAGTTTGTGAGTTTTAATTGGCTTTTTGGGTGAACTATATTCTGATATAGATCATGTCAAGTCAGTTTTAATTGGTGTGAGTATTTGTAGTTGTAGAAACTCTCAAGTCAATTTTAATTGGCTTTTTTGGGTGAACTATATTCTTATATAGATCATGGAGGAAAGGTTGATTGGGATGTGTATATAGCTATGGTGTAAAAACCTTTCAAACCCTTCTCATTTTTATCCTTGCTTTTGGATATGTTGATCTCAAACTTCTTTTATTTTTTTTAATCAAGTTTCTGAACTTTTGCTCCACCCAAACTTGAGATACACAACAAATTTGAGATGCACAACAAATTTGAGTATAATATCATACATTTATTATTATTATTTTTTATTGTTTTTTATATATTTATGGATTTGTGACGATTCTATTGTAATACATAGACTTGCTAGTTAATTGACTAAAAACATTAGATTTGTCAAAAACAACAAATCTACTAACTCAATTGAATTAGGACTTTGTAACCTAAGACACTTGCACTTCAATGTTCTTATTGAAATAATTATTTACTTTTTTCCAGTTGATTCAAAATTTAGCTTTCAACAAAAACCTATTTGAAGATTAGGCTACTCAACAAAACAACTAGGATTTCTTACAGCTATTTTTTTCTTAAATTTAAAATCTTCATATTTTCATATCCCAGATTATTTATTTAAAGAGAGCAGGCTAGAAAATACAACAACTTTATATATTTCAAAATTTTACAACTTAAACTCCTCAAAATCATCTCCGTTGAAATTTTTTAGTGTTGTAATGGTCAAAGAAAGTTGATCCTAAATTTGGTAATTGTACACCAAATCCGTTGAAATTAGTATATATATATATATTTTTTTTTTTTTTCCTTTTCAAATTATAATTAGAATTATTAAATACAAAAAAAAATAATTAGAATTATTAACAACCAATCCTTTTTCTTTTTCTTATTAAAAAAAAAATCCTTTTTTTCTTTTTCATATTGTTTTAATTTTCCCCTTTTCTCCTTTTCTCCTTAATTTCATCGATTTTAATATTATTATTTAGTATCTCAACCAATAAATTCAAATCAATTTCTAAAACGCCTTTTCAAAAAAAAAAAAAATCAATTTCTAAAACGGACGTGAACCATTTTATTAACCAAAATCTATACTTTCAATTTCTCAAATATAATATTAATTGTCTGATTAAACTTTTCCACCTTAATTTTCTCTTTTCCTAATTTAATTTAATTTAATTTTGGTTCATTTCCTTTTTCTACCATATTTATTTCTTCTCATTTCCCTCCGCCAAACCCTAATTTTCTACCTCTCGAATTTTTTTTATATGATCGATCTGTAATTTTTTTGGATATTTTTCTTGTATTTCTGAGATTTTTTTTTACTGTTTTTATTTTTTTAATACAATTTTAGGGTAGGCGATTTATTGGATTTATCCTTTACTGAAGCTCTGTGTATTTGTCTGTAATGGCGGAGATTTAGGTTACTGAGAAGAAACTGAGTTGAAGTTTAATGTACTGAAGCTTTTGCTCTTCATCTGGAGGTTTAGGGTTTATCTACTTTTGTTTTTAACAAATCTTTTTTCTCGAGCTGTAAAAAATGGACGAGAATGAGGGAGTTGATTTTGGGTTTACAGTAAATGTGAACCAAGCTCCAGATAGCTTCGGGATGAAGATGATGGATTCCAGACCTGAAAATACAAGCACGGACAGCGAGTCACCGCCGCTGCCGGCGGCGGAGACGGCGGAAGCAGCTCTGGCGCTGCAGGGGATTGTTCCGACGCCGGCGGGTACAAATGGAAAGAAGAGGAGAGGGAGGCCGAGAAAGTACCGCCCGGACGGGACTGGATCGCCACCATTGTTGCCAATGCCGATTTCATCGTCGATTCCGCTGACCCGAGAGTTTCCGGGATGGAAAGGGGGAAGAGGGCGCTCAGTAGAGTCGATCAAGAAGTCGCGGAGGTACGATTATGAGCTTCCAGGTAAAATTTCAGTGGTTTGAATATTTCGAATCATTTGATAATTTGTTTGTTTGTTTGTTATTTTGGTATGTTAGGTTATCTTTCTTTTCCTCTTTAAAGTCCAGCCCATAATCCATAATATGTAAAAAAAGATTGAAGAAAATTTGGAATAAATATGTAAAAAAAGATTAAAGATATTTGGATATTAGACTAGAACCTAAGATGTCTATCTCATTTATACATACTCTCTATTTATATGTTTTTTTTATAGATAATCTCTATTTACATGTTAATGAGCAGTTAATCTTACACATATATAATATTTTTGGAGAAAACACGAATATGTAATATTATTCATAGTTTTATGATGAGTTGGGCTAGTCAAAATTTGGTCAATTCGAGAACCAATTAAACCCAAAAAAAATTATAATCCAATCATTCCAATTTGGGTTGGGTAGACTGTGTTGCTCGAATTGTCAATTTTTATGTTCACCTTTACTCGACCTTACAACATTTGTTTGTCCAGAAAATACATAGAAATTCTGTTATATACGAACCCCAATGAATTTGAAAAATAACAAATATGGATGGAAATTATCCAAGCGTTGGGGTATGTGTGGGTGCGCCCCGAGTTACGGATTGAAATTAGTTTTTGAGGGGTGTTTGTTTTGTTGAATTTATGGAGGATTTAAAATAAGTATTTACTAACTACTCATCAAAAGACTACATCTAAAAAATTATAGTTTAGCTCTTCTTTAGTTTTTGTCTTGCTTTGTTCTTTACTTTCCATTGTATTTCCTTCCGTTGCTTCTGCTTGATATGTTTATTTCAAGCTTTTCTTTGTTTCCCTTTGTACTTTATTCATCTTTTCAATGAATAAAATTGTTTCTTGTTTCAAAAAAAAGTCCTCATTTTTACTATTAAAAACAACTTATTTTTTCTAACTATTAATTTCTAATTATTCATTTTTAACAACCCATTTCTAATCATTCATTTCTAGCCACTTAAAATAACTCATTTTTAACCACTCATTTCTAATCATTCTTTTTTAACTACTCATTTTAAATTCACATCCAAACTAGCTTTTGTCTTTAACTCTTCTACAAAAAAAAACTTCATTCAAACGAGTATTTGACTGCAACTCTCAATTTCTAACTACTCAAAATAACCCCTCAAACTAACTCGCCTCGTCCAAACACAACACAATAGGTTCTCTCTATCTCTTTAATTGCTAGCGTGAGAGAATCTCTGTACGTACAGGAAAGGAGAACATGGGTTGGTCTAGTTATCTGCTTAGAAAGCGATGTCTTTAACTCTTTTGGATTTTGCACAGAAGATTTATGAGGGAATGTTAGTTGGGTTTCGCTTCATATTTGCTATATATAGTAATTTATGGATCAAAAGTGGCTTTGGAAACTTCTGGAAAAAGGAGGGAACTTTCCTCCCTAGGTAAGATAGCCTTCGACATAATAGCCATTGTTTGGACGTGAGCGTGTGACCCGCTGCTTGGACCCTCTTTCTCTGCGGGTCTGGAGAATCTAGTCTGAGTAAATCTGTAGTCTAACTTGGCTTCTTATAATGAATAGAAAATCGAAGGAAAATGCATGGTAAGTTGTTATTATTATTGGGAATCGGGTCTTCGCGCCTCTACATACCCAAGGGCCGCTAAGCTCGTCTTAAGGTCTGGATCCAGAAGACAACAAGAGATTCTACAATTCAGCTTATTCGCGCCTTTCAAATTTGGGACCTTTAAAGAAGTATACCTTGGAGTCCTAAATCTCTTATAATGAGGACTTTTTGGAAATTTCTGATGAAAAACTAATTGGGAGATGAAATGATTCAGAGACCTATTATTTCTGTTCTTCATCCTTTTCCCTTTTTCTGTTTTGTAATTAGAAACTGAAGTCTAGAATTAAGAAAACAGAGTAATGAAGAACAGAGGATATTTATAGTTATGAAGCCCAGCTATTAAACTTTTATCCATTTTTATTACAAGCAAGATAAAAAAGTATATTCAGGATTTTTGGAGTGGGAGATTTGAACCAGTAAAACCTCATACAAGATATCATTGGAGCTCTACTTCTTTTGGCAAATATATTCAGAATTTAGGAAATCGGAGATGATTGTCCTTGTGAATTAATCTGTGGGGTTGGTTATTACAATTTACAATTGCTGAGAAGAATATTTTGTCTCTCTTGTACGATTATATATTCTGATATGAGTAGGAGGATTGAACTTATTGCATTTTATTATTGAAAAATTTAAATGATAATTTTCAGGTAATATGTTCTGAGTTTTCCTTCGTGAATAAAGAGATAATTATTCATCTCTTTCATCATTCAAAATTATATGTAAATTTCATATATTGTTGAAACTGTTTCTGACCAAAAAAAATCATTCAAAAGAATAACCTATCTGAACATTGTTTTTTGTGCTGTGCTGATGACATATTATTTAATGGTGAGAATTGTTATTGATGTCTTAATAAATATTATAAAGTATTCGGACCTGGTCATAATTTCATTGTAAGAGGAAAAATTTCATTTCATTTCTACATCATTCTTACATAATGCTCTTGTTACCCAGGTAACATGGTTGCCTTCTTTTCTGGAGCAGATTTCACACCTCACGTGATTACTGTTAATGTTGGTGAGGTAAGCCTTGGAATCCTTTTGGCACCTATTCTGCCATCAGTGAATTCGCCTTGGATTCAATAATATGTTTTAGTAACATACATGACTCTTTGATGTCAGCTTGGCGTAGGAGAAAATAATAGCTGTTATGAGTTAATGTACAATACTGCATGAGCATGATGATGT
Source organism: Sicyos baderoa (assembly GCA_037832685.1). Classification (NCBI taxonomy): domain Eukaryota; kingdom Viridiplantae; phylum Streptophyta; class Magnoliopsida; order Cucurbitales; family Cucurbitaceae; genus Sicyos; species Sicyos baderoa. The sequence continues at coordinate 6,724,781 of JBBMEF010000028.1, read as the reverse complement.
TGATCTTTTATCAAGAATTTGTTCATTGTGGAATTTTTTTTAACTGCCTGAATATTGGGCTAAAATGGCCCTTCTTTTGGACTTGGAAGGGTTTTCACTTGTACTGATATTTATATATTAGTAATATGGAACTTCTAGGTCCCAAAGGGGCGGCCTCGTTGGTAAAGCTTGGGGGAGGCCTCGTTGGTAAAGCTTGGGGGAGGCCTCGTTGGTAGAGGCTTGGGGGCGGCCCGTTGGTAGAGGCTTGGGGGCGGCTTGTTGGTAGAGGCTTGGTGTCTCCAAAGTTTGCTCTTTTGGAGAGCGTAAGTTTGAAACTCAAAGAGTGAGTTTAATTGTAAAATTTCTTGTCTCTCGGATTCGAGACGACTTGGGACAGGTGTCAGTGTCTCGAGCATGTAGTGTGGTAAAGCTCTGATTCCCGGTTATGGGAAAAGGAAAAAAGTATATATGGAACTTCTAGAAGTAACTTTTATTCGTTTAATCACGTAAAAAATCACTAAGACCTGCAATTTTGAGTATGCTTGTGATTTGAATTACAAAAGTTTATTATGATTTGCCATTGTAAGTACCTCATCACTTCTTTTTATTTTTTATGCATTCTTGCCACTTGTTCTTGACACTCCTTTTCTGGTGTTTTAGGATGTAAACTTGAAAATCATGTCATTTTCTCAACAAGGATCTCGGGCCATTTCTATACTCTCTGCTAATGGCATGGTTTCGAGCGTCACACTTCGGCAGTCAACATCTTCTGGGGGTACTGTAACATATGAGGTAGACCACCTTAATATGTATGTGTATATTAATCCCTGCATCTTATCATATACACATGTATGTGTATATGAGGTACACCATCTAAGATCCTCTGTATTACTGTTAGTGTTAGTCACTCAACTCTACGCAAATTAATCCCTGCATCTTATCTTTTAACTGTCATGCTCTGAATTATGTATAAAGAAACTTCTTGAACTGTGATTATTAGGGTCGATTTGAGATACTTTCATTGTCTGGATCATATATGCTGTCTGAAATTGGTGGAACAAAGAGCCGATCTGGAGGGATGAGTGTCTCTTTGGCTGGCCTAGATGGCCGGGTGATGGGCGGAGGACTTGCCGGCATGCTTATAGCAGCTGGTCCAGTGCAGGTATTATTTTCTCCAAATGAGTCAAATGATAAAGGCTCAAGTTCAGTGTCAAAATTTTATCAGAAAGGCACAAATTAATCATATAAATCCATTTTCTCTTACGGTAGTCCGTTTAGTAAAAAAATAAAGTAGAATAATATCATATCTTGGAACCATCATGTCATGTCATAAGTAACTCAAGAGTAGATGGATTCAATCTATATTGACTACCTACCTAAGAAATAATTACTTACGGGGTTTCTTGACATTTAAATTTTGTAAAGTCAAACAAATCGTCCCATGAGAATAGTCGAGGTGGTCGTAAGCTGGCCTAGATAAACTCACAGATATATATAAAAAAATTGTATCTTGATGAAATAAAGTTGTTATCGCTTTGGTTTTGTTTCATAGTTGTAACTTGTATTGTTGTAAAATAAAATGTATGCTCTTCCAATGTCGCTAGGTTGTGGTGGGCAGTTTCATACCTCCAGGTCACCAGCAGGAAAGTAAACAAAGGAAAAGCAGGATGGAACCTACATCAACTGCAATTTCACCTCCTCCGGGCTGGAAGCCAATAGGCGATGATAATCTAGATTCTTTAGACCAAAATCCAGCTTTTAGAACTCTACCAGTCAACGAAAACTCGCCCTTTCCAGAAGAATCAAGAGGTGTCCTTAACCATTCAAACCATGAGGTTTCTTGTTGATTATCGTATTCGCTTGCACCTTGAAATTTTTATGCAGATTCATCGGTGCATTGGCTTTTCCTCAACCTTGATCATCAGCAGTATGACGAGCTCATTGATTCTGTAAAGGGCTAACATTTTTTGTCATCAGGTAACATCTCTTGATAGGAGATTAAGCCCAACAGATAGGAGTTTGATCATTAGGCGTATTCGTTGTTTGTTCTCAGCATGTAGGATCTCGTGTGTTGTAGTAGTTTAGGTGCAGGAATTTGTGTAAATTATTCGTGTTCTTGAATTCTTATCTGAATTAATAACATTTAAGATCACTTTCAAAGACTTTTCCAATGTTCTTCTCTTGTACATTTTCACTTATCTGAGGTCTCGGCTCATTTTCAGTTGGGAGAATCTAACTTTCCCATGACACCATTCAAATATTACATTTTTCGGTAAAATTAATATAGATGGTCATTATAGTAAATTTATGGTTAAAATATCATTTTGGTTCATGTACATTGCATTTGGTTTCATTTTGGTCCATGTGTTTTCAAATGCACAATTGATGAAAATGGAAAGAAGACCAGCAGTTCTTTATTTGTACTTAATGAAATCATTAAGTAACAAACAAAAATATTCCAGTTTCAAATGCACAATTGAACCTACTTGATTCTTATGCCTTATACATAACTTATTCAAAATTCTTATATTTCCATTTTGTGTACAACACATGTCCCAAAATAGCAGAACTCTGTCCCACCCCAGGTAAAAGTGATGGAGATTCTTGGTTGGCTAGGATGAAGTATGATGTTAGAACAAAGCCTTGAGTCAACCGGTCGGAGTCCCTCTGTTGGTTCTTGAAACTAACACCACTGTCGCAACTACTCGACCAATCTCGAGGTTCTTTGCCTTTCTTCTCTCCACCCGCTATTAACCTTTTCAATAAATTCTTCCACTCTTCTTCTAAAATCCTCATCATCCTCGCCCTTGTCCTCGTCCTCGCAATTATCACTGCTCTCTTCAACAGTGTCAATGCAGTTGAAGTTGTTATATCTATCTGGTTCATTCAGGGTCTCTGCCACTTCACACACATCAACAGTGTCATTTTTCTGAAACAAGAATTTGTGTTCTGTATTTGTGTTGCTGTGAATGACAATTGAAACAGGCATATCATCATCATCATCATTTTGATTATCAGAACTGGAAAACTCTGGCTTTGATGTGAGGAGAACAATGAGAATGATGAAATTGAAGATGAAAAAGATGAACAGAGTGCTGGAAGCTGCTTCAGAAGCAAGTTCAAAAATGGAATCAGCCATGGTTGGTTGGACTGCAAATTTTGGTTAAAACTTAGAAATGAAGAGTGAATTGGAACAAGAGAGATGGTTTGGTTTTTGGGTATTTAAAGGGTTTGGTGATATGGGAAGTGTGATGGAGAAGCTGTTTGTTGGGGAAGCAGACCAATTATGTGTTGTGAAAGCAACTTCAATATTTTTTAAAGTCAAAGTCAAACTCTCACATGCTTTTGTGTGTAATGTACGTGTCTGCACTCTTCGTTTATATTTTCTTCACTTGATATATTCATTTATTTATCCAAGCAACATTTAAGAATACTAAAATAAAAAAAAATCTAATCTACTTTTATTATTATTTATATAACCAAGCTAAATTTTATCATCTCAACAAAAGGGTAAATTTAAAAATTGGGATACGGTTTAAGAACAATTTGATTTATTTATTTAATTTTGTTAAATCCAACTTTCTGAAGATAAAAAAATATATATAGTTATAAAAAAAAAACTTGTCAAATGTTTCTTTTGAAAATCATGATGAAAAAGCTGTAAGAAAAATAATTATTACTAAATTTCAAATAGTTACAACTAAAAATCAAATTTTTTTTTCTTTTTCTTTTTTACATGTGTTCTAAACTTTAGCTAAAAAATTAAACATTTTATTACAATAGATAAAAACTATTGTATATAAAATATGAGAAAACAAATGCAATATAAAAAACTTTAACAAATGAGACTGATTTTTTTTTTTTTTTTTCATGAACACTACACTACTTCCAATATTGGTCGTTTATGCCTATTAAACATATAATTAATAAATTAAGGAACTGTTAGAAATCCAAGCAAACCCATGTCAAAAAAAAAAAAAAAAAAAAATCCAAGCAAACTACACCAACACACACAAGAATGATGTACAAAAGTCTGTTCATATAATTTAAAACCATAATTGCACAACAACAATAACTGCCAAAATTAATATTCCTTCAAAAAGATACAAATTAAAAAAGCCTCAAAGTTTGCATCTTTCTAGGACTACATAATGAAATTTTCAAAGCAAAACTATAGATTGACCACAATACCCTCACCACCTCTAAGCTTGAAAGGGAGCTAATGCATTAATCTATGACCTCTTCCTTCTTTTGTTGCTTGACGAACTGCCGTTGTTGAAGCTCCTAATATCATTTGTTGTCTCAGCTGTGTTCTGCTTTTTCAAGCTTTTCCTCCCGCCGAATCCGAACTTGGAATCTCTCGAATCTCTCTTCTTTGGATTTTTTCCTTTTCCTCCTCCTCCAGGCCTCACCTTTCCTCCCCCTCCATGTCTTGCCTTTCCTCCCGAGCGATCGCCGGGTGACACCCCTGGCCTGTTCTTACCAGCAGACCTCTCGAATGCCTTTCCATCTTCAAAGGACAAGTCCAAATCACCACCTTTATCACCTCCAGCAAAACCACTCTTTTGCCTCTGCTTCCTCCATTTCTTAACAGATTCTATATCCTCTTTCTTCTGCTTAGCCCTCTCCTTCAGCTTCTGAGCTTGAACCTCTTTAGATAATTTCTTTGCTTCTCTAACCTTCCTTCTTTCGTCCGCTTCCTCCATTCTTTTCTTTTCCGACAGCAGCCGACCTTTCACTTTCTCCATGTGAGTATCCGTCTTCACCATCTCTGCATAATAGTCTGGTGGCCTGAGAAAAGGGAGTCCTAAAGATTCAAACTTCTCAAGGGCCATTCTTGTCCCCTGCAAAGCCTGTGTATAGAATGAAAGCTCTCTAGCTAGATCATCATTCACATCCACCTCTTTTTCTTGATCAATATCAAGAGTTAGCTTGTGTATCCATTCCACGTTTTCGGGCCAACTAATATCTCCAAGCTTATCAAGGAGACCATCAGCATTATATATTGCGTTCTTTGAAGGCTCAGACAATTTCACATCCTCTTCCTCATCAGATTCAGATTCGGATCCAGATCCGAAAACAGAATCCTCGCTATCAAGATCATCATCCTCCATCGTATCCTCATTCAAGAAGCTAGCATCTTTATCTGATATACCCATTAAAACCTATCCAAAACGATGACCATTATCATGTTAAGACCTCTAAACTTGCTAATTCTACCCAAAAAAAAGGTGATGAAATCAAATGTACGCAGCAAAAGAGGGCAGCAATAGTTCTAAATTTAATTCCATAACCTCTACTCATTACCCATTAAATACCAAAATATCGGAGAAAATTGATATTTTTCACAAGTCAAACTAACTATTCTACTATCATGAATACAAAATGACCTAAAGGTCATACCGAAACCATCATGGAGTTGCTCAATTGGTCAAAGAGAACCTTGGGGTGGTGATGGATTCAATCCATGGTGGCCTCCTACCTAGGAATTAATTTCCTACGATTTCCTTGGCATCCGGCAGTATGCCCCGTGACATTAGCTTACCAGACAGTCACAAATATCCAAAAAAAAAAAAGGAAAAAAAAAAAGGAAAAAAAAAGAGAGAGATCGTACCGAACATAATTTTCAGCATTTTGTTCATCATTGGAAGACTAAAAAAGTATAACATACAAAATCCTCAAAACTAAGCTAACTAGGGCTAGCCAGTGACGAATAACAAAAAACCTAACGGAATATTCATAAACGGGTCAAAAAATGTTGAACTAAAAACATTACAGGCAGACATTTTAACACATTCAGAGTCACTTAAACCAAACAGATGAAACCAAATCATGATTCTGAGAGACGAATCAAACAAAAAGAATCGTAGCATCAACGGATTTGAAGAACAAAGAGACTAGAAGCTACCGTTTTGATCCAAAGAATGAAAAAATTTGCAGAATCAAGCGATCAAGCTGCTCGAAGTGTGGAGAGAATCAACGCTTAAAGCCCTTTCATAAACCCTAAAATTCTGCAGAGGAAATTGCGGTCATGGCAATTTGTAACAACAGAAACCATTACTTCTCCTCTTGTCGATTAGGGCTAACAATTTAATATGGGCTTCATTTCAATTTTTAGGCCCAATATTGATATTTACTCAGCCCACAAGGTTTTTAGAAGTCTCGGCCCAATAGATAATAAACCGCACTGGCAAAAGGTATTAACAAATAGGGATGATTTCGGTTCGGTTTTTGTCGGTTTTGTATAAAAAATATTCGGTTTTCAAAAAATAGATCCGATCTAATGTCCAATAGAGTATAGAACCATTGGTTCGATTTTCAATTGGATCGGTTCGGTTCGATTTTAGATCCGTTCCAATGTCCAATATTTTTAATATATCAAAACAACAATTTTCATCCAAAAATATTTTCCCTTCAAAGAAATTATGAAAAAGAGACAGTGGACATATAAAGAACAAAATTTTAAACACATTAACAAACACCAGTATAAAATTTGAGATAAAAAAAACTTAATTTTCAAAAACTAAAAAAAAAAAACAAAACACAAGATGAGTTTTAAAAATTTGGCTTGATTTTTTTAGAACAAATAAAAAGATGCTTTCATTGGGGAGAATTGGAATTGGCTAAGTAATCTAAAAGTCCAGTGCACAAAAGACATAACTCTATGAATGAACTTAAATAAGAAGATTGATCGATTAACAAATTACCAACAAATTAAACGCTAAAAGAAACATTGTCTCAATGATTGGAGAGGAGAAACTAAAAAGAAGAGAAGAGCAACAATGGTGGTTGTCTGTGGAGGTTGCCTGGAAGAGGTGGTCGCGCTCAAGATGAAGCGGTCGTTCCGAAATTACCAGAGGCCTTCGAGAGATGAAAAGTTGGATTGAAAATGGAGGAGAGCGGCGCGAGAGAAG
>JBBMEF010000028.1:6692500-6717788 GCA_037832685.1 Sicyos baderoa | reverse complement strand
TAGATTTGCAAATATTTTCAAAAAGTTGCTATTTACTCAATTTTTTTATCATATTGTAATATACATGCAAATTCCCCTATTTTAATTATAATTAAAATATATATATATATATATTATTTTAAAGTAAAATGTTTAATTTTCATTATTTTTAATCAATTTTATTTGGTTGAATTAATTTTCATTTGTTTTATGATAATCAATTTAACTTGATTCAATTAATTTTGTCATATTTAATTTTTTCCTAAAACTTTGACATTTATAATCTTTTTTTCATTATTTATGAAAAATCTCCAAATATTTGTAACAATAGGACTTAAATTAGCATGCTCTATGATAAAAATATACTGACTTGATTTTCAAAAATATATATATTGACCCAACACATCAATTTAGTTTAAATTATGTTCGTTTTTTTTTTTATCTATAGATGGAAATAGTATTTATAAATTTAGTTTTCATAAATAAAAATTAAATAATTATCAATAAATGTAATTAAATTATATTTAAAATTTGGATTCGAAATAGTCTCTACTTCCTATAATTATAAATATTTTTAAACTGAAAAATGAAGAATATTCTAGTTTTTTTTAGAAATGTAAAACTATTATTTTTTATTCTTGAATACGATTCTAATACACATATTTTTTAAATAGTGAAAAAATAGAATATACATCATCTTTCATCAAATATAGATTATTATTTTCCATATTGCCCTTAAATTGAAAAGCTGTAGACTAATTTCTTTTTTTTTTTATCTGAGAACAACTAATTAAAATATTATAATATCCATTAAACTGTTGAAAACTCGAATTCTTTCTTTTTTCTTTTTTGAGAATGCTCGAATTCTTTCCCCTAAAAGCAAATCGTTTTCATAAAAAACTGAATCAAGCAAGGTGGTTTGAACCGGAGGCCCGGTTTATCATGGCCGGCTAATTTCGGATGGCATAATTCAGATTTTTGTACTTTTTATATTTTTGGCATTTTCTGAAACATTGGCAGTGGCAGATCATTTATTTAATCTAAGATATACTTTTATTTTTAAATTTTTTTATATATTAATAATAGCCTTCTTTTAAATTTTAAACTACCAATGACTTCTTCTTTTTTTTATTAGTTCAATAACATTTAAAATGAAAATTTGAATATAGTTCTTCAAGGTAATTTTATTTGAGAAATAATTTTATTTGAGAAATACTTACCTAAGAGTGGATAAGTATTTTCAAAATATTTACCCACCTTACAACCACATATTTTTACCTTTTTTCATTTCTCTCCCCATCAATCAATATCAATTTTTTTTTATAATGTAAAAATATGTGGTTGTAAGGATGGGTAAATATTTACCCACCCTTTGGTAAGTATTGCTCATTTTATTTTAGAATACGGTAATGTTTGAGGTTTTTTTTTTCTGAAGAATTAAAACAAATTCTTTTATTTTTATTTTTTTAGAAAATAAATTCTTTCATCAAATCATACATCATATCAATTAACATTTAATAATTAAACTTTGTTTTGTTTGCTCTTTGTTTAATATTGTAAGGTTGTGAGCATTTGACCACATTTTTAAGTTGTTAATATCTTGGAAGTTTTTTAGACAATATCTTGGCGTATAAATTTTTTCTAACACTGACATTGCATACTACTATTACAAAATAATTTAGAGAATTGTGTAATAATCCAATCAATTAATCACACATATTAAAGTAATAGTTCAATCGATATAAATATACATTGGTCACGAGTCCAAATGTTATGTTTCGCACTAAAAAAAGGCATGCATAATTTTATTTAATGTCAAAGTTAGTATTCACATGATTCATTTTTTATTAAAAAAACCAATACTTCTTTTACTTAATATATATATATAAAATAATAATACTTTAAACAATATTCCAATAGGAAAAATATTATACAGGGGAGAATTTGAGATTTGGAGTGATGGAGAACAGATTAGTTGGTCAGAAAGTAATCAAGATGATAACTTCTAATTTCTAGCATCACTTACACGCACCTTCACTAACTTTATCAAATAACATCTTATCGTCAACATTTGGATGATGAGGAAATATAAAGTATATAAAATTCTCGATAAATATTAACATAGATTAACACATTCACTCTAATATGGGTAGACTTCATGGTCTGTTATCTCCTCATAAATTAACCAGAGCAATAGTTCAATCGGTATAAATGTGTATAATGTTCGAAATACTTTCTCCAAATTGTTAACTAAAAAACAGATCCACTCTTAATAAACTAAGTGGTCTGTTTATCATGTTAGTTTTTCTATCCCCAACCTCATCTTAAATGATTTTCTACCTTGTTCACTAAGGTACTTGATCCACCTTGTCCAAAGAAAGTCTCATAAAAAACTTAGCTATGAAGTTTTTTTATAATCCAATTACACCTAATACATTAAAATAAGACAATTATTATCTAAATTATAGCCTACCGAACTATGCTAAAATAATTATATATAATTTCTATCACCAAATACTTTTTTGTCGAACTGAAAAATCTATAAAAAGAAACTAGTCGAACAAGCATATTGACTTTTTTTTTTATATCTTTGATTGTCCAGGCCAACTTTCGTGCACCTCGACTAACGTCACAGGACAGGTCAATATTTGGATGCCAAAGAAACCCGTAGAAAATAAATTTCTAAGTAGGTGGCCACCATGAATTGAACTCATCACCTTGCACCCCAAAACTCTCTTTAAACTAAAAAGTCACCTATTTGAGCTTTAAAAAAAATAGTCATCTATTTGATGACTGAAGCTATTTTAACAACATTAGTCTTCTGTCATTCTCAAAAAATTATTATCATCTGACATTTTTTTTCAGCATTTCAGAATAATATATTACTGTTATTGTCAAGAGAGAAAGAATTATGTGCAAAAGCATGTAAAGAAGATGTTCCAATTAGTAGCAACCCTGCATTTTGGATATATATTACATTCTAGTATGGTTAAGGCCAAAGAGTAGGAACCTGATAGTTTCAAGAGTTTGATAAGGGAAACAAGACATTCTGAATCTCTGATTACAATTAAGTGCATGAAGTCAGCTTTCAACCAGTCCACCTGAACCTACACAACACAAACAAGTCCAAAATTGTTTTAATGGGGGTGGAGATACTCTGATAGTCTGGGGTTCCACCTTAAAACTAATTGGCAATGAGAGAAGTAACTCATATATTTTATAAAAATGTTGAAGAATCCTCACCTTTTCAACTAGAGACAATTGCCACAAGGTGAGTACATCCAACATGCCCCCTCGATATGGTGTCATATAGAGAAGACCATCTTAGATATGATCCAAATTTGTGGACCAAAATACCCGCTTTAACTTACTTTTGCTAGGGTCGGATCCGAATTTTTGGGATCAAGTACCCGTTTATGCGGGCTTGGGTGGGGTCCAAATCACCCGCTTAGATTTTTATAAGCATTTGGATTGGATCAAAATTTGGAGGGTCATTATCCACATTGAACTCTGATACCATATTAGATAATATTGGGTTCCACCTTAAAATCAATTGGCAATGAGAAGAGTAACTCATATCTCTTATAAAGATGTGAACAATTTTCACCTTTTCAATGTGAGACAATTGTCACAAGGTGAGTATCTCCAACATAATAATGGACACTAAAAGGCTAAAGTAAAGTGGCACAAAGAAATATTAAAGGGAAATTGAATAAGAACCTTTCTTTTTTTTCACCTTTTCAATGTGGACAATTGTCACAAGGTGAGTATCTCTGACATAATAATGGACACTAAAAGGCTAAAGTAAAGTGGCACAAAGAAATATTTAAAGGGAAATTGAATAAGAACCTTTTTCTTATGTATCTTTTAAAATGATGTCCCTACTGAAGAATATCCAGCAGCTCTTATCTCCTTGAGAGTTCCAGCTAACCAGTCTAAACCCTCGTAAAGTCCATCTCCTTTGAGAGCACACGTTCCTTGTATGTGCCATTTTCGTTGTTTGAGATCGAATAGACCTAGTCCTTGACATACTTCCATCGGCGTCATGGCTCCTTTCTGGATCAACGAAATTATTCGAACTTGCATTAGAATGATCAATTAAAATATGCATGGTTCAAAGGTTGGCGTCAAGGGCTATCCGTTCTAGTATAGCAAAAGCTTGTTGCAAGAAGAGCGAGAAGAACAAAAACAAAAGTTTAAGAGTTAGAAATGATTAGTGTTATATATATATATATATATATACATGTGAATGTCTGGACCAGCTTACCCGCACCTCGACTATTTTCATAAGACATATCGTCTAACCTTACGACATTTAGATGTCAAGAAAACCCGTAAAAAGTTGTTTTCTAAGTGGTCTTGACCACGATGGAAACTATTAGTTGTTAGAATTAAATTTATTCCGATCTATAAAGTAAAGTTTTTGGATTGATTGGTGATCCAACATAGTATTAGAAGCAGGAGGTCACATCATGTGTTTGAACTCTTGTAAGGTCGTTGTAGCCTCAAGAACTAACAGGGTTTTTCCCAAGAAGTCTTTCGCAAGAATCTTCATTAAAAAATCAAAAGGTGTAGAATACTTGAGAGCAACTCTCTAGACCACATAATCATCCTTTACTCTTTGTCACCGTCAAGGTAAGATAACTTCCTATACTAATTTTTCTACCTCTTCCCGTTGGACAACATTAGACAGCATTTCTGCATCTTTTTCTTTTACCAAATTTAACAACATGATTCTTAGATAACTACAAAAAAATACATTGGAAACAGAATCTAAAACTATTCTAGAAAAAAAAAAAAAAAACCGATGTCTCCAAGGGGTGGTGCGGTTGTCAAAGGCTTGGGCTTTGAAGGTGTGGGTTTAGGGTTCGAGACTCGCTTATGACATTAACTTGTGAACATCTCTCGTATCTCCATTCCTTCGATGTCTCCTAGTGACTGGCCTAGGGATGGGCGTGATTACCCTGGGTATAGTGGAGCAAAGCTCCGATTTTTCGGTTTCCAAAAAAAAAAAGACCAATTGTCTAAATGTAATGAAACACTTAGTATTCAACTTCTTTTTTTTTAATATTCAACATCATTATCCACTATGCACGCAATTAAAGATCGCAACTTGGTCTTGTTACAAACTTTCCCCTTTCTTTTTATGTGACATGGCGTGCGTATTTGAATGAGAATGAGTAATATAATACTAATATTACTAGTTCAGACCTTCACATGTGCACAAGAAACTGTGTTTTAGCGTGTGTGTGTGTGTGAAGGGATGCAGGTTGAGTTGATCTTTTGTCTTCCCAATCCCACATATATAATTAAAATATGGATATAAAACATTAACTGTCTCCACAGTATGAACCAGAAGAAAATAAGATTTACTTACCATATCCTGCTTATTTGCAAAAACCAATATGACACTATTCAGCATAAAGGGATCGTTAATGATGGTCTGAAAAAAAAAAAAAAAAAAAAACGTATTCAGCAAATAAAGGATTCCCACAACGTTATGCCCAGTGCAACTTGAGCTCTAACCTGAAATTCTGTTTTTGCCTTTCCAATTCTCTCTCTGTCTAAGGAATCTACTACATAAATCTGCATGAATAAAGCTCAGTTACAAGGACTTGTTTCTGTTAGATGAATATTAGGTGAGAATCTAAAGATCATCCGACGATAATTTATAAAACAGACAACGATGATAGGCTTCTTTGAACAACAAAGGAAGTCAATGAATAAAAATAACTCCAGAATGACATTTTGCAATCTAAAATCAAACTGGGTGTTAAAAAGAAACCTGTAGAATAAAGAGCCAAATGACTATAACTCAATGACATCCAGAACTAATAGTAATCATTACCAGTCCATCTGTGTTGTTAAAGTAGTGCCTCCACAATGGCCTCAGTTTCTCTTGCCCTCCAACATCCCAAACAGTGAACACAACATTTTTGTACTGGACTTTCTCTACATTGAAACCTGCATGGAAAATGACAAATCATTTTAATGCCATATTGACAGCAAAAGTCCACCAGATTATGATTGGTATCATCCCAAGACATTTATTTTAAGATGACTAGGAAAAATACTGGAAATCTTTGCAAAAACATACACAAGAACTCTTTATCATAAATCTCTTTCTCCTGGACAAGGGCCTTCTAAAATGTCCCAATTTCTACAAAATTTATTGAGTAAGAAAGAGGGATGGTCCACCCTAGAGAATTTCATCCCAATAATAGAAAAGCATGGCAGAGTCTGTGTTGTTCCTTCCTACTAAGGTGGATGAGATTTGAGAGCCTCCCTCTGCGTTTATGAAGCTTGGACACCTACAAAATGTTAGAAGATGCCTGTGGAAGATTGGGTGTTTTCAACCATTGGTCGGGATTGGGTGTTTTCAACCATTGGTCGGGATTGATGATTGATGTTTTCAACCATTGTTCGTGAAACTTGAAAGATTGGGTGTTTTCAACCATTGGTCGGGATTGATGGTGGCTTCACCACCAAAGCAGTATACGTTTCAATCTGTACAAAAAAGAAAATCAATCAATCAATAAATGTGCACAACACTGGTGTTCACATTCCAGGGCCTTTCTTCACCAAATTGAATCATAACTCCATTGACATGCATCCACACCAGTGCCTTTCTTCACCGAACCAATCTGCTCTCTTTTCTCCGATGTCGAGCTCTCCACCAGCACCAAGCTTCTCACTCTTCAACTGATCTTATTGTTGTGTATCAAACCCTATCGTCACAACATCAGCCATCCATTGGCAATTGACATCGTTGTTTCTTTTGCTCAGGCATACTTCCTCCAGCGCCAAGTTTGGGGCTGCCGCATCTCTCTCTCTGCAATATACACAAAAACCTGGTTTCCGTGCCCATCAATGTTGCTTGTCCTCAAAATCATTACCTTATTCGTTTGTTTCTCCAGCGACGTTTCACTCTCAAATTTGAGCCACTAATTTGTGCCACCTCTAGTAGCTGCCAACGACTCCTCCACTACTGTTGTCGCACTCCTCTGGTGACATTTCTCCAACAACCCTTTGCGAACAGAAGCTAACATCAAGGTATCTTCCATCTCCACAAGCGGTATCGACAAACAAGTCTCTGATAACACCCTCCTTTGTGTTTCTATCTTCATGTCGAGACTTCTTTCTGGTTTCTTTGGTGTTAGAGCTTGTAAATTGGTTTTACCCTTTGTATTTGCCCATCGATTGACATTTGTAATCAGTCTCATCTCTCAATATTAATTGAGGAAGAAACGACTTAACAAAGGTTTTAACACAAGACCTTCTAGTCCGATAACATATTGAATCATGTTAAATCACCAATTAACTCAAAAGCTTAAGCCGGTAAGTTTTGGTAAATTTAATTATATCAATCAACAGACTCATTACACACCATAAGCAATTAGCTTAAATATATTTTTATTGGGAAATGGCTTGAAAGCCCTCTAAATTTTCAAAGCCTCATAAATTGGAATAAAAAATATATTAGTCAAATGTGTAAAAATGTCCTAAATAGTAAATACTGCTTCTTCTACAAAGGTAAAAGGAAATAAAAAATGAAAATGAAACTACTAAGGTACTATAATCATAATTGATATAAATAGAGGTGCTTTGTAACTGCCAATTTGGCTCAAATTTCATATCTTAATGAAATTGTTTCTTATCCAACAAAAGAAAATGAAACTAAGGTGAGCAGAGTGATGTCCATGACTGACTGCCAAGGGCAAGTGGCTTACCCCCACCTTGTCATCTAGCATTGTCTCAAAACCCTATAGTGAGATTTATCGTTTAATTGTGAATAACATACCAATTGTAGGAACCGTCGATAAAACTTCCCCAATGTGAAGCTTGTACAATATAGTTGTCTTGCCAGCTGCATCCAAGCCAAGCATAACAACCTAAACCACCTCAAAGAAAAGGGATAACGTATGTGATAAGTTGTAAGTAGGAAGAGAAACACTAATAGAGAATCTAAAGGGCAACATGGAAATATAATCCACTGGTTTCGCATTAGCCATATTACGTGAATAAAGTAAGCTGAAGACCGTTTACGGACTTCACAAAAAATCGAAGTAAATTACCATGCTAGATGCAAAAATATGAAAAATCCATTGTCACATAACTGAAAAATATAAATATTTTCTTCATTTAATTTTTAGGATATATTGAAAAAAAGGAAAGCTGATCAAACTCAACGTGTAGGGCATACAGAAGAAAAGGCCAACAAAAGGGAGGCCTCCCACTTTATCCCTACAAACTAAGCATGATTTGTCAAGAACAAGAAATTAACATCTACTACAAAAACTGGGCAGCAAATGAACCAATTTCTCTACGGTATAAGGTATGCGAAATCGATTCCATGAGACTGACTACCTGTCGAAGTCAAATTACAAAGTTTTTCCGATTCAACATCGATAAAGTTTCAAAACGGTGATACAGAGTGACACCAATACAAGGATAAATATAAAATAGAGTCCAATTATTGGACTCTATTTTATATTTATCCTTGTATTGGTGTCACTCTGTATCACCGTTTTGTAACTATGACTTAACCACTTTAATCACCCAGTGGCATAGTTTTATATGATGTTTCGATAGGATGTATATTTTCAACTATCAATGAAAAATTTGTGTTTCCTATCAAAAAAAAAAAACATCGATAAAGTTTCAGAAGTCCCACTTCGTCCCAAAGTTCGATTGCGACATCCATCTCAAATTAGACATCAAACATGACTGAGACGTCGATGCACACACTAACCATAATAATACGAGAAATTCATGTAAAACAAAAGAAAGTTTGAATCACCCATAACTTTTCCTTTTTTCGATATCTGTGAGTCTTGGAGCCACCTTATTACGCCCTACTATTCTAAGTGGATTTTCATCCGATCCTAAAATAAATCCATAGGAAATTAACTCCTAGATAAGTGCATCCATTGATTGAACACCTACCCTTTTGGTTTCTTAAAACCCTAGATAAAACCAAACAACTTCATGATCATCATGCAGTTCTAAAAATCACCTACAATTCTAATTACACAGCAAAACCACTCAAAATAATTTCTGCAAAATTCAGCTACAATTCCAAATTGAACACCGTAATCAACCGAATCAAAGGGCAAAATAGTGGTACGAAATCAAATTGTAAGAAAAACTCCATGAAATCAGAAAATTAGAGGAGAGTGTGATGATACCCGCATCTCAGAGTTGCCGAAGAAAGTGTCGAAGAGTTTGCGAAACGCTTGACCCATCTTCTTCTTCTTCTTCTTCTTCGGATCTTTAGGGCTAAGTCTGAAACGACGAACGGGGAATTGGTTCAGGGTTTTCTTGATTTTCTTTTGCGAGAAAGAGAAAGTGGTGAAGCTGAAGCGAGGGAGGAGAATGTTCTGAGAAGAAACCTTCAACAAAGAGTAGCGTAAGAATTTATTTTTTTTGTTCCTTCGCACTATTTTCTTTCTGTTTTTAACAAATATGATTATTTTCCAAGTTTCAATATTAATACAAAGATTTGGGTGCACCTTCACCATAATATTACTCACATGGTATATTGAATGTCATGTTTTGGTGTTGAACTGATTTATAACAAAATAATAAATTATTACGGCCACTTACTTATCTGGTAATATTTTTACGTTTCTAGTGAACAATTATTTTGAGTAGTTCAAAATTGAGAGTTATAATTAAAAAATTGTTTAGATGTGATTTGTGTGTAGAGAATTAGAATTGAAATCTTGTTTTGATATAAATTTTAAATGAATAGTTATTTTGAGTAGTGATTAAAAGAATTATTAAAAATGAGTTATTAAATTGATTTGAAATGAATTATTAAAAATTTGTGATTATAAATAATTGAACAGTTATAAATGAATAATTTTGAATGACGCTTTGTTTTTAAAAGTAAAAAAAGTTGAGTAGATGGTAAAAACTTGTTTAAATGTAGGTTTTCTAGGAAAAGTTAGTAAATCTTTAGTATAATCAAATATGTTATAATTTCAAATATCTTCATATTATTGTTCTAAAAAGGATTTTCATATTTTTAAAACATTCGAAAAAATAACAATAACTTTCTTAATATTCTGATTTTAATTATCTAAATAGAATCGAGATCAAACTTATAATCTTTTAGTTATGTACTCATATTTTTGTTTTGTATTTTTTTTTTTGAGAAGTCGATTGAGTTATTGTTATCGTTAGCATTTTCAAATATAATTTAGTTATTATTTTCGACTTTCCTTGTTACGAGTGCTTGGTCGTAGAATTAATTATTATTGTCATATTGTTCGGTGAAGGTAATAACTGTGAACAGTACAATATGTATATATTCAATACATAACGTGAATGTACCATAATTTAATTTATAGATTTAAAGACTTGAACTTTGAGGGTATGCTCATCTCAAAGTCTTAGATTCGAGACTTACTTGTGAAACTACTCATTCGATGTCTCTGATACCTGATCTAGGACGGGCGTGATTACCTTGTTTAAAAAAAAAAATCTATAAATTTGATGTAAATCAACATATAATAAAATATTGTAAAAATAAAAATAAACATACAATAAGATATGTTAAAAACTAAGCGTGTAATACGAATGTATTATTATTAGTCTAGTTGGTTATTTTGTTTATTATTAATTTATTTCAACTTCACAGTCACGAGTTCAAATCCATAAATTAGTATTTAATTTTCATATTATTGATGATAACAATTACTATGTAAAGTTTTTTTGATCTCTTCGTGTATTATGATTACTCATTATAATTCGTTAAAAACATTGTTTTCCTTCAAAAACATGTCCTTATATATCCACCAATTTATTTGGGTAGAATTAGTTCTTAGATTGATGGAACTCGTGACTCGAACTAAATTTATTATTTACTTATAATGAAATTATATACATATATATTAATTTTATTTTATTATTATTTTTAGACTTTTTACTTTCTAACATTTCATAAAATAATTTTGAAGTTTTTATAATATACTTATCCCAAGTTGAATTGTTAATAAAAATTATTTTGTTGATTTATATAAAAAATTAAAAATAAATAACAAATAGATGTTTGAGTTAAAAATTACTCAACTCAATCCATAAATATAATGGATTGAATTGTTCAAATACAAATAATTTGATGATTTGGTAAATCTACTAACTCAAAAATTTGAATTAATAAAATAAATCATCTTAATATAACTCATATACACCCCCACCAAATCCCTATTTATCACCAATGTTAACTTTTTTATCTCTCTCTTATATTTATCCATATATAAAACTTTTATTCTTTTCATATTCATAATCATAATCATTATCATTCTTACGTCCGAAACATCGCTTACATTTATAAATATTAATGTGTTCTCTTAAAGAATCAATTTCAAACAAAAAAATAGCATAGTTGATAAAATCTGGTAAATGTGGATTTTGTTCGATTCTTGAGTAATTAGGATTTTTTTTCGTCGTGGAGTAATTAGGATTAAGGGTGTGAATTTAAAATGTTATGATAGTTTTATAAACTTCAGTGGCGCAATGATTTCATTGTTTGGTTGTAAATCACTTCAACATCAACGTTACGAGTTCTGAATGAATCGGTATTTATAATCTCTCTCCCCTAATTTATACTAAAAAAAACTCAACTTATATAAATGTCGAGTTATTTTACTCGTCGACCTTATTTGCTAATTTAAAATTTCCATACATTTGCAAGGTTTTTTAGTATGTAGATATCAAAATCAAATTATGTGGATTTTGTTTATTTTTACGATAGAAATAATCTATTTATACAACCTTCAACGGTTAAAACAATCACAAAAAAATTAAGTTTTAGTTAAATAACTATCATTAAACTGTCCTTTTTTTGTTTAACTAAGACTCCCACTGCATTAGGATTTAACTTAATAATATATATTGAAAAATTATTTTGAACAACTAAAAATTGAGAGTTGTAGCTAACATGAGCCGTTGCTCAGCGACATTAATATATGTTCGATGACAAAGAGGTTTTAGATTCGAGTTTTCCACCTCCAATTGATATAATTTAAAAATAAAAA
This sequence comes from Sicyos baderoa, assembly GCA_037832685.1. Lineage (NCBI taxonomy): Eukaryota > Viridiplantae > Streptophyta > Magnoliopsida > Cucurbitales > Cucurbitaceae > Sicyos > Sicyos baderoa. The sequence goes on along the minus strand of JBBMEF010000028.1, from coordinate 6,705,765 downwards.
TAAAAATGAAGAGTTGTAACAAAAAAAATTATTTGGATGTTGTTTTTGTGTAATGAATTAGTCAAAACATTGTAAGTTTAAAATAAGTAATTAAAAAAGAAATGATTAAAATATGAGGTTAAAAATGAATTATTTTAATTGATTTGAAATGAATGATTAGAAACGAGAAGTTATAAATAATTGAGTAATTATAAATTAATTGTTATAAATGATAAATTATTTTTAAAAGTAAAAATGATAAAAAATTAATAAAAACTAATTTTGATATAAATTTTTAATAAAAAATTAGTAAATCCTCCAACTAAATCACAAACACTTCCTTAATTGAAAAAACGTATGTTTATTTAATAATTTTTTTTAATATCGTCAAAACGGAAGAAAGATATAAATAAAAGTTCACAGCAGCAGGTAGAAGGAGAAATAACATTAAACTTTTGAATTTAATATTTATTTGTTCTTCCACCTTTTTGAATAAATCAAATTTTTTTATTACAAATTATTTGTATATATATATATATATATTAAAATTTCTCCATAATTTCCATAGATTTGATTTTTTTTTAATCAAATCAATTTCGAAGACGGACGTGAACATTTTTATTAACCAAATTCTATACCTTCAATTTCACAAATATAATATAAATGTCTTTTAAACTTTTCCACCTTAATTTTATTTATTTTTCCTGATATAATTTTATTTATTTTTCCATTCCTTTTCAACTTTATTTATTTCCTCTCATTTCTATCTACAAAACCCTAAGATCATGTTTGCCCCATGGACAAATGGTGGAGTTGGCTTGACTTCTATTCCATGTTTGCCCCCACGGACTTCCATAAGTCCATCCAATTCTATGCGTGGGCTCCATATTTTTATTTAAATATTAAAAAATTAAAAAATTACTCAATATTTATTTTTTTATTTAAATAAAAACTTCAACAATTCACTTTCCATCGCATCAAACGTAACTTTATTATTAAAAAACTATTAAATATCCATTTTTTTATTTAAATAAAAACTTCAACCATTCTTTTTCTATCACACTAAACATAACTTTATCTTTTCTTTCCTTCCCCCAAACATAAACTTATTTCACTTATCTTCTTTTCCTATCCCAACTCAACCCAACCCAACCCATCACCTCAAAGCCAATTTTCTACCTCTCGCAAAATTTTCATTTTCTGTGATCGTTTTGTATTTTTTGTAATTATGTAATTTTGTAATTTTATTTATATTTATATTTTATATATATATATTATTATTTTTACGATTTTTTGGGTCGGTGATTTGTTGGTTTTTCCCTTCACTGAGCTCTGAGTTGAATTTGTTTGACTGAAGCTCCATTTCTTGATCTTGAAGCAGCTCCAATGGAGGTTCTGGTTTTTAGGGTTTAGTGATAGGCTTTGGATTTCATTGCTCTGTTTTTGTGTTCTCATTTCATTGGCTTCTTCATTGAGAGCTTCTTCGTTGGCGCGCTAGGTTTGTGAAATTTTCTCTGAAATTTGCAGCGAAGAATGGAGGTTTAGGGTTTATGTAGTTTTGTTTCTGAACCAATCTTTTTTGCTCTAGATGGATTCTAAACCTGAAAATTCAAGCACGGAAGGCGAGTCGCGGCCTCCGCCGACGTCGGAAGCAGCTCTGACGCCGGCTGCGAGTGCTCCGGTACCGGTGGGTACGGTTGGAAATAAGAAAAGAGGGAGGCCGAGAAAGTACGACTCGGATGGAAATATAGTGCCGACATTGTCGCCAACGCCGATTTCGTCATCGATTCCACTGGCTGGAGAGTTTCCGGGATGGAAGGGGGCAAGAGGACGGCCTGTAGAGTCAACCAAGAAGTGGAAGTGGACGAACTATGAAAAGGAGGTTTCAGGTAAAAATTTCAGTGGTTTGTGTGTTTGGAATCATTTGATAATTTGAAATTCTGTTATGGTGGTTTATTTGTGTTCGCTGTTGCCTGTTGCATATGAATCTTGATCTATTTGAGAGCAATAACTTATATGGATGAATTTCAGTTGTGTAACTTTGTTATGTATATTCTATTTTTCTCTCTCCCTCTTTAATAGTGTTAGAGAATCTTTGTACTTTCAGGAATAGATAAGAGGGGTCAGTCTAGTTATCTGACATAGAAAGCAATGGTTTTATGTTCGTGGTTCGATAATCGATACTCACGTGTGACATTAATTTGTAGGTCTTTGTTCTTTCGATATCTCCCGTTGCCTGGCCTAGGGACGGGTTACCCTAAAAAAACAATGGTTTTATATACGTATATTTTTGGCTTTTGTACAGAAGAATTATGAGTTTTTGTTTGTTGGGTTTTGATGCGATTATGGTCTGATTGTTGGGTTTGCTTCAGATCAGTCGTAAATAGTAATTTATGGATCAAAAGTGACTTTGTAGCCTTCTGTAAAATTGATTGACCTTTCCTCTATAGAATAGGGATAGCCTTTGGATTTTATAGCCATTGTTTGGACGTGAGTGATCCACAATCATCATCGGTTAGATGTAGTAGTCAAGAAGGTTTAGGGGAATCAAAAGGTTATGAATTCGGTTCATGGTGGCCACTTACCTAGAATTTAATTTCCTATATGTTTTTTTGACAGTCAAATCTTGTAAGGTTAGATGGTTTGTCCTACAAGAATAGTCGAGATGGTGTAAGTTGAACGTTATTGACCCACTTGCTTGGACCCTGTTTCCCTGTGGATCTGGAGAATCTAGCCTGAGTAAATCTGTAGTCTAACATGGCGTGAAATTTCCAACTTGGCTGCTTATAATTAATTGCGAATGGAAGGAAAATGCATGGAACATTATTAAGTAACCTTTTTTGGAAATTTCTGATGAAAAACTGTAATTGGGAAATGAAATGATTGTGATTCAGAGCATGAGGATGCTTATATCTGTTGGTGGGATTAGGTGATTGCAATTGGTGTCTTTTTTCACTAACTGATAAATATGGAAAAGTTTCTTATGTGGTCTAAACTCTATAAGATCTTGATTAATACATTTTGAAGTGCTGATTTAACTAAAAAGTGGATGAAGTTAAGGAATGGGAAGATTCTTTTGTTGAGAGTAAATAATCATGAAACAACCCTTGGTATTTCTGTCCATCTTTTAGGGTTTAGGAGTGGCTCAATTGGTCAATGAGGACCTTGGGTTGCATAAGTTGATGGGTTCAATCCATGGTGGTCACCTACCTAGGAATTAATTTCCTACGGGTTTCCTTGGCATCCAAATGTTGGATATGTCCCGTGACACTAGTTAAGGTGCGCGAAAGCTGACCTAAGCAGTCACGGATATCAAAAAAAAGATTATCTATTATTTAATGGCGAGTGTTATAATTTATGTCTTAAGTAAATATTCTGAAGTTGTGTATTTAAGACGTGTGGACCTGGTCTTGCAATTTCGTGGTAGAAGGAGATATACTATTTCATTTCTATGTGATTTTACATAAGGCTTCTGTTACACAGGTAACCAGATTTCCATTTTTTCTGGAGCGGATTTCAAACCTCACGTGATTACTGTTAATATTGGTGAGGTAAGTCTTGGAATCCCTTGCCAGAGGATATCTATTCTGCCATGCCATCAGTGAATAAGTTTTGGATAAAATAATATTCTACCTAGGAATCGTGCGAAAAGTTAAGGTGTGCGTTAACTTGTTCGGACACTCACGGACATAAAACAAAACAAAAAGATAATATGGTTTAGCTAAAGTATTGTTTCTATTCTCGTCATTTGGCGCAGGGATACAACAACTGTCCTGACTCATGATATAACTGAAGGGTCAGCTTACATGAGTTATATAATGACAGTTACTGTATCCCCCACTCCAAATTTTATTTAAATAAAAAGCTTTCATCAGTTACTGCATGGTCATGAATCCATGATGATGTGGATCTTTATCGCTTATCTAATGAGTCTTTTCTATGTGAAACTTTGTACCTGCCTGAATTTTAGGTAGTATTGACATTCTTGAGCTCAAATGACCACGATTTTCTGGCTTGATTTAACATTCGGTAGACGGGTTTTCCCTGATACTTGCTATTGATATAGTAATATGAAACTTCTAGAAGTGAATTTTAGGGAATTTTTCGTGAATAACAACAAAAAAAATCTATGGATGTCAGTTTTTTTTAAAAAATTATAATATAGCTAAAGTTGATTAAATCAAGTTAATCTAATAACCACAGGATTGATGAAAGTAATTTTCAATCAAGTGAAATTGATGGTTTCAATCAAGTTAAACAGATCGAAAGCAATCAAGTGAAATTGATTGAAAACAATGAAAGTTAAAGTTGCTAAAATTAAAATATGGATGTTAGAATTTGCTATCTACAACAAATTTCTAAATTTTATTAGTTAAATTGTGCAAATGATTACCTGGACCCAGAATTTTGAATGTGCTTGATGTATATTTGCCACATGTCTCTAATGCCATTTTCCTTCTATTTTAGGATGTTAGCTTGAAAATCATTTCATTTTCCCAACAAGGATCTCGGACAATTTGTATACTTGCTGCTAATGGTATGGTCTCGAATGTTACACTTCGGCAGTCAAGATCTACTGTAACGTTCAAGGTAGGCCTTCCTTGATACATATATATCATTTAAGATCCTTAGTTCTGATGAATTTTGAATCTTGTTAAATTGTAATCAACTATGATTGCCAATCGTATATGAATCTTGTTAGGCTACTGTTTTCCACGCTATGCAAATTTATTCCTGTATCTCATCTTCAACTGTCATGATAAGCATTATCTTAAAGACACATCATTGACTGTTGGAATTATATTAGGGTCAATTTGAGATACTTTCACTGACTGGATCATATATGGCTTCTGAAATTGGTGGGATAAAGCACCGATCTGGAGGGATGAGTGTCACTTTGGCTGGCCCAGATGGCCGACTCTTGGGTGGAGGACTTGCCGGCATGCTGATAGCAGCCTGTCCAGTGCAGGTATTATTTTCTCCAAATGAGTCAAATTAAGGCTCAAGTTTATAAGTTTATAATAGAGGCAGGTTTGAGTTTGAAAGTGTGCTTTCCCTTAGGTCTTAGGTTCGAGACTCACCTGTGACATTAATTTGTAGACACCTTCTGTGTCTCCATTCCTTTGATGTCTCCCGGTGCCTGGCTTAGAGACAGGCATGGTTACCCTAGTTTCTAAAAAAAATTGAAAAGAAGAAGAAGAAGAAGAAGTTCGAAAGGCGCACATTCATATAAATCCATTTTTTGTCTGTTTAGTGAAAAATGAACATGTGTGTACATTGAGTTCAATATTGAACACAATATAACTGCATAAATACAAAATAGAATAGTATCATGGTGGGTTGTCCCCGTAGGAGTAGTTGAGGTGTGCGTAAACTGACCTGAACACTCACTGTGAATAAAGTTAGTTAGTTTCTGTTAAGTTCGTTAGTTGTATTGTGGTATAATAAACTTGTATGCCTTCCATGGTTGCCAGGTGGTGGTGGGCAGTTTTCTACCACCAGGTCACCCAGCAGGAAAATAATCCAAAAAATAGCAGGATGGAACCTACATGAAATGCAACTTCACCTCCTCCAGTCAATGAAAACTCACCTTTTCCAGAAGAAACATGAGATGTATACAATCATTCAAACCATGAGGTTTCTTGTTGATAATCGTCGTCCTCGACTCCCCTGCAATTTGATTTTTTCTTGCCGATTTGCTGGTGCATTGGCTTTTCATCAACCTCGATCATCAGCGGTACGAGCTCAATGATTCTTTAAAGGGCTAACTGAGAGAGATTAACGTTTGTCGTCATCAGGTAACATTCTAGATAGGAGTTTAAGCATAATAGATTGGAGTTTGATCATTAGGCTTATATGTTGTTGGTTCTCAGTATGTTGTTGTATCCCACTTGAACGTTATAGCAGTTTAGGTGAGGAATTTGTGTAAAGTGTTCATGTTCTTAGAATTCTCTGTATCTGAAATAATAACATTTTAGGTTCAATTTCAAAGACTTTTTTTTTTCCTTCTGTTTTATTTATACCTTTTTCAACTGTATCTGAAATAATAACATTTAAGTCCAACTAGTTGGATCATTATAATAGATTTAAGATCACCTTAGCTGCTAAAATAAGCTAAATTGCTAAGAACTTATTTGGTAGTAATGATTTTGATGTCCTTTGACACCCCAAATGTACCTAGGAAAACATGCAGCAGCCTAGTTCTTAGCAACCCAAATTGATATCAACCCAAATTGATATCAGTTCGGGTTGAAATTGATTTGGTTAGGCGTTTTGATTTGAAAGTGAGAAAATTGAATAGTCGGGGTCGATTCCAGTTTGATTCTTAAATTGAGTCGAATTGAACCGTTTATCCAAAAGGTGGCTGTAGTTTTAATCAAATTATATATTTTAATAATTAATCTTAAGTTTTAACAATAAAGTGGCTGTAGTTTAGTGGTAAGAATTCCACGTTGTGGCCATGGAGACCTGGGCTCGAATCCCAGCACAGCCACACTTTATTTAATTTTATTTTAGAATTTTGATATAATCAAATGAGAATTTCTGTTACATTTGTCTCTTTTTTTTCTTTTTTTCTTTTTTCTTTTTCTTCTCTTTTCTGTTTTCAGTTTATTCTTACAACACTTTACAGTAACAATTTTTTTTTAAAAAAAATCATCAGGTTGTTCACATTAAACTTATGATCTTTTAGATTCAAAAAGCTCTTTTTTTTTAGACACCATAAAGCTAACCTATTATGATTTTGTTACAATTTATAAATACTTTTAACACGCCTAAGTTCTTTACAGATTTGTTCTAAAAAAATAAAAGTTCTTAACAGATTTTCTGTGAGCTCTTTTTAAAATATCAATAAATTTATTTTTGCAATATATTTCATTAGTAATTTACTTGTTCAAAAGTTGGGGGTTTGATTAAAGAAACAATAATGAAAAAGTACTTCAAAAATTTGGATTAACTAAAACTTTTTTTTTTAATAGATGAATTGTATTGTCTTTTATGTGTGAGTTTGTGAGAGAACATGGGGTTTCACCTCAAAATCAATTGGTAATGAGGGAAGTAACCCATATCTCTTTTATATTGATGTTGCACTCTCATATTTGTGAGATTCTAACATGCCCCTCAAGATGGTGCATCTTTTGGGCTTACCAATCTTGGGTCGGATATCAATTTCATTTTATTGGACCGAATACCCATTTGAGTTTTATGGGCTCTGATACCATGTGAAAGAACATGGGGTTCCACCTCAAAACCAATTGGCAATGAGAAGAGTAACTCATATCTCTTTTATATTGATGTTGGACTCTCATATTTGTGGGATCCTAGCAGAGTTTCCAAACTAGCTTAGCTAACAAACTTATATGATGTTTATGGGATATCATTTTATTGTTTTGATTTTGAATTATAACAACAATTAAAGATAAGAAAATTCGAATTTATAATCTATTCAATCAAGAGGAATATGAATATCGTTGAATTATTGCTTTTATTAGTATAAACATTTTTTTTTGTATTGAATGAAACTTTATGAAATTAGTTCTTAGGTTAAACTCAACTTTTGTTTTCTCTGAAATTCTCTTAAATAATTGTCAGACTATTAGGTCGAAAAAAACACATGTACAAATAAATAAGAACAAATGAATGAATAGTAGAAACATTAGTGAATATCATCAAATAAATTAATTGCTTACAGCATTTCGTGGAGGGCACATTTTATAAGGGTTTCATTGGTAAGGGTGTTTTTAAAACATATATACCTAAGTTTTTAATGTAAAATTTTGAAGTAAATCAAAATATTTAGGAGCTTTACCATTAAGGTGAACTCTTATTAGTGTAGACTTATGAAGAGAGAGAAAGAACCCAAAAAAAAAAAAACTTATGAATCAAAAAGTCTATCGACCAAGAAATTATGAGCTTCAAAATTTTCAGCATATTTTTTTTTGAAAAAAAAATAAAACCATGCAAATGATTTTTTGCTGGTCTCTTCAAAAATTTAACCAGCGATTGGACGATGGGAGGGCTTGAAATTTGCAGGTAGATATAAAAAAACAACAAAAACAAAAACAAAAGATTAATAAAAAATCAAAATTTTGATTGTAACAAGCAAAAACAAATTTTGATTATTATTAAACGTCGACTCATAAAATACGTAATAATAATAATAATAATAACTCATAAAATACGTATAATTGACCAAAAGTTTGAACATCTCAAAATTAATTGTAACAAATTCTAGAACATGATAATTTTTGCAACTTAAAAAAAAAATAGTATTATAATAAAAACAAGATATTTTAAAAATGATTAATTTAACAACTACACTCTCGATAAATTAAGAATAATGATACCCTATGATGAAAAATAGATCAACCAGTCAATTCTTATTTCAAGTTAGAGAAGAAGATTACGAATACCGATTTTAAATTAAATCGAACTTGTGATACTGGTGTTGAACTAGCTAATTTACAATCAAACAATGAAACACAGTGTCACTAACCCACTCAATAATAATATAAATTCTTTCATCCCTAGTTTAAATAGCGTTGCAGTGACCCTGCCCTGTTTATGCATGAATATGTGATGAATTTATTTTGTTTTATATTACTCTTAAATGTAAAATTCAAACATTGATTTTGTTTTTTTCCGTTCTAATGCTTTGATAGTTTGATGTCTAAAAGATCGGCAAGAAATTAATTTCTAAGACCCCGTTTGATAACCATTTGGTTTTTAATTTTTAGTTTTTAAAATTTAAGCCTATTCTCACCCAAACTTCCTACAATATATTCCACCATACCTATAATATATTCAAAAGTTGTTTAGTATTCTCCTACTTTCTTAATAAAAGATGGATATATGGTAGGAATGGTGGAAGACATTGTAAAAAATTTGAGTGAAAATAAGTTTAAATTTCAAAAACCAAAAACAAAAAGTCAAATAGTTATCAAACGGGGCTTAAGTAATCATGAATAACTTTTTGGTTTTCCAATATCTTCTCCATCATATTCAATCATATTAGTTAATGTTACAAAATTCAATGACCGACACCAAATTTTTTAGAAAATAATAGTTGTTAAAAGCACAACTAAATTGAGTGTATAGGGTTATGAATTCAAATTCAAAACTGTTTTTTAACTTAAAAAACTACAAACAAAAAAAGATATTCATAATTTTATGGTTTAAATATATTCTAAAAAGCATTATAAAAAAAGTATATACTAACAAAGATAAAAAAGTTGCAATTTTAAATCTAATAAAACCATATCAATAATTTCTTTAATGAACATCACCTCAAAGTTCAATCGTTTTATCAATTAAGATGGATCTCAAATTAATAGATCTCTTATCCAAATCCAAGCAAAACTAACCCAACACACATTTCAATGCCTTACACGGAATAATCTAAAAAGTATTATGATATCAATCCGAGTTTATATAATATTTAAGAACCATAATTGCACAATAACAATTACTACCAAAATTAGTCCAAATTTGTCTATCGATGCCAATGCCGGGCCTATGGACAAGCGTTGTTACCCTTGGTTCAAAAAGGGTTGCTACCAAATTTGTATTTCTTCAAAAAAAGGCGTACACATACCATAAGCCTCAAGTCTACATCTCTCTAGGATTACAGAATGGAATTGAAACCTCATTAATCTATGACCTCTTCCTTCTTTTGCTGCTTAAACTGTCATTGTTGAAGCCCCTAATATCATTTGTTGTCTCAGATGTGTTCTGTTTTTTCAAACTTTTCCTCCCGCCAAATCCGAACTTGGAATCCCTAGAATCTCTCTTCTTTTTTGGATATTTCGCTTTTCCTCCTCCTCCTCCTCCATGTCTCGTCTTCCCTCCCGAGCGATCGCCGGGAGACACTCCTGGTCTCTTCGTTCCAGACCTCTCGAATGTCTTTCCATCTTCAAAGGACAAGGACAAATCCAAATCACCACCTTTATCACCTCCAGCAAAGCCACTCTTTTGCCTTTGCTTCCTCCATTTCTTAACAGATTCAATATCCTCTTTCTTTTGCTTAGCCCTCTCCTTAAGCTTCTGAGCTTGAATCTCTTTAGATAACTTCTTGGCTTCTCTAGCCTTCCTTCTTTCTTCAGCCTCCTCCATTCTTTTCTGCTCCGAAAGCAGCCGACTTTTCACTTTTCCCATGTGCGTATCCGTCTTCACCATCTCTGCATAATAGTCACTTGGCCTAAGAAAAGGGAGTCCTGCAGATTCGAACTTCTCAAGAGCCATTCTTGTCCCCTGCAAAGCCTGTGTATAGAATGCAAGCTCTCTAGCAAGATCATCATTCACATCCACTTCTTTTTCTTGATCAATATCAAGAGATAACTTGTGTTTCCATTCGACATTTTCGGGCCAGATAATATCTCCAAGCTTATCAAGGAGACCATCAGCATTATATATTGCATTCTTTGATGGTTCAGACAATTTCACATCCTCCTCCTCCTCCGTATCAGATTCAGACCCGAAATCTGAATCCTCGCTATCAAGATCCTCGTCTTCCATTGTGTCCTCATTTAAGAAGCTAGTATATTTATCCAACACACCCATTAAAACCTACCCAAAAAAATGACCATTATTAAGGTTAGACCTCTAAACTTGCTAACTATATCTAAAAATACACAGGCGATGAAATGAGATGTACGAAGTGAAATAAGACAACAATAGTTCTAGATTTAATACCATCACTACGACCCATTAAATAGTAATCCATTTTCCAGGAAAAATAATGGACTCTGCATAAATCAGACTAACAATTCAAATTTCAATGGTCAACAATCACGAGAAAATAACCTAGAAATCATACCAAACGTTATTTATTCATCTTTTTTATAGGAAACGATAACTTACATTAATAGATGAAAAGTTACAAAAAAAAATTCAAAACATTACAAAAAGCTTTGCCAATGAGATAAGAAAGTGGTAATGCTATATTCCTTGAAAGGGTAGATGACATGAGCCCATGATAGAGCAAGTACAGTAAATGGTCATCATTATGACAGCATTGTTCATCATTTGGAGACTACAAAGTAAGCCATACAAGTTACTCAATACTAGCTAAGGGACCAAGAACAAAAACTTCCCAGTATGATAATATAAACCGATAAGAACCAGAAAAACCATCATGGATTGGCTCAATTGGTCAAAGAGGTTCTTGGGGTACATAAGGTGATGAATTCAATCCATGGTGGCCAACTACCTATGAATTAATTTCCTATAGGTTTTCTTGTCATCCAAATATTGTACAGTTAGACAGTATGTCTCGTGACACTAGTCGAGATATGCAAAAGCTGGCCTGGACAGTCACGGGTATCAAAAAAAAAAAACCAGAAAATAACTAAGGCTCAGTTTGATAACCATTTGGTTTTTAAAATTAAAGCATATTCTCACTCAAATATCCTACAATGTGTTTCACCTTTCCTACCATATATCATCTTTTCTTAAGAAAGTACTAAAATACTAACAACTTTTAAAAACAAAAACAAACTTTTGGAAGCTAGTTTGTTTTGTTTTCAAATTTTAACAACTTTTAAAAACAAAAACAAACTTTTAGAAGCTACTTTGTTTCGTTTTCAAATTTTAATTTAGTTTCTACAAATATAGGTGGGAGGTAGACATTCAAGTAACAAAAACAAAAAATCAAATGGTTATCAAACCGAGCCTAAATATTTTGAGAACACTCCACTTTTCCTAATAGTGTGATCATTTCAGCTCGCTAATGCAGAGAAACAGCAGATTTTACCGCAAATTTGGCCCCAAAAATAATCGAACAACAAATTAATACCACGCAATTACTCAAAAATCAACGACTATGAACCAAAATCGAGACAACCGAGATACTAAATCTAGGGTTTAGTGTTGAAAACATGTAAAACCGAAATCAATATTCTGAGAGAGAAAAAGGCAAATCAATCAATCAAAACAACAACAGATTAGGAAGAACAATTAGATGGTAAGAAACGAGAAGCTACCTTTTGGGTTCAAAGATTGAAAATATTTGCAGAATCAAAGGACAAATGATTCTCCCGTCGTTTCCAGCTGCTCGAAGTTGGGCGCGTAAAGCCCTTCGATAAACCCTAATTTCAGGGAATTGCAATTTCTTGTGGGCTTAATTTCAGTTCTTTTTAACTTTTAGGCCCAGCCCATTTATAAGACATAAACTTGAAGGACAAACATTTTTGAAATTATTTAGACAACGGTTTAAATTTAAACTATTTAAATACATGTTTAATTTTAATTTCTATAAATAAAAATTAACTTATGTTTAAATGTAAAAGTATAAAATGACCATTTACTTTTATTACTTATTTTTTTAAATTTCAGAAATTAATATATTCCTTTAACTAACCTATATATTAACAAACGCCTAAATTTACTAATAAATTAAAATTTTGAATTTAAAATTTGAAAATTGCAATTAAAAATTACGTTGGTGGTTTTTTTTTTTTAAAGATAGAATTAAAATTGTTTACCAACGAATGGCGTACGTCCGAGATCCGTGTGAGTACGACTGTCATTTCGAAAATCTAACGAACATGGGCAAAAGGGTCAAAGCGTGAATTTTAGTTGTTGCACTCTTAGCGATATGGGATACTTTGTTTGATTGTTGGGTAAACAAAGTATCCCACATCGCTGAGATGAGGGAAAGATCTTGGGTTTATAAGGAAGGGACAACACCTCCATTGATGTGAGACCTTTCGGAATATGTCAAAAAAACAAAGTCATGAGGGGTAATTCCTAAAGTAGACAATATCATATCAATGTGGAGGTTGTTGTTGTTTGTTGTCCCTGACAAATGTCGTATGGCTCGGTAACTTTGTTGAGGGGTGGTATCCTGGTATAAAAACAAATGAGCGGTGGGGAAACTCAACAAAGTATCCCACATCGCTAAAATGAGGAAAATATCTTGAGTTTATAAGGAGTTGACAACACTAAAAACAAAGTCATGAGGGATAATTCTCAAAGTAAACAATATCAATGTGGAGGTTGTTGTTGTTTGTTGTTCGTGACAAAAGTATTACTCCATAGTTAATATTGTAAATTTATAATGGGAGGGGTTAAGATTTCCAAATTTTTATCTCGACTCAAAGTTATAGATGTTTCCATCAAAATCATTCTTCTTTAAAAGACTATTGGAAGGTTGAAATGGAATAACGAAATAGTGACGTGATATTAAGATTATTAACCATAATAGTTTTTTTATTATTATTATTTTAATGATTAACCATGATAGTTGAAATGTCTAAAAAATGGTAGGTTGAGATTTTCATTATAATTTG
>JBBMEF010000028.1:6669010-6679341 GCA_037832685.1 Sicyos baderoa | reverse complement strand
TTCTTTTGGGAAAAAAAAAAAAAAAAAAAAAAAAAAAAAAAAAAATCTTATACTTTTTAAGGTGTCCTTTCTTACCATCAAGTTTAAATCTTAACCCTCTACTATTTACCCATGCAGATGATATAAAGAAATAATAAATAAAGAGAAATAATTGCATGTTGGGCAGCATGCAACCAATTAATTGGCTAAATCTTGACCATATATTATGTTTGTAATTTTGAAAAATAACTATTTAAAAAAATAACAAAAATAATAGAAGGTTAAGATTTGGTTATAATATGGGATGCATGTTGTCCTGTCCGGGCAATCATTTCTCATAAATAAATAAATTACCCATTCCAACTATTTTTTAAGCATTTTGTTGTGTTTCTTTTAAACCCTATATCATAGCTCGTAAATATATTAAATAAATAAAATAATTGTATGTTACTAAATTATGTTTTTTTTTCATAGTTAAGACATACTTCCTATGCAAATGTATTAAAAATTTATTTTCAAAAATAAAAAAAAAATACTAAAACTTGATTTTTAAATTGAGTTAGTTTTTTTAGTAGATATTTGGAGAAGAAGATTAGAAATAATTGTGAGGTGAAAATGATTAACACCAAACCAAATAACTTATTCCATCATCAATCCATTCGGTTAATTTGAGTTAATTCAATATAAATTATAAAATTATAATTCAATCCATCTAAAGAAAATTTTAATTCAATCCAATTCTACCATTTAAGTGGTATAGTTCATATTGCTTGGGTTATTGATTTTGTTTTTTAATAACCCACTATAAGTATATTACTTGCCAATTTTACAATCAACCACAAAAATTACATAATTCCAAAATTATAAAGTAAACAATTAAAGCATTTCAATGAGGCTTAGATTGAAAAAATACACCAACAATAGAAACCATATCTTTAGCAAAAAAAAAAAAAAAAGAAAAAAAAAGGAAAAAAACTTAAAACCAATTTAATATATATTTAGCAAAAGATGTAATAATGGGGGGTTTCCTATAAATTAATTTCCCATTTATTTATTTATTTTTGTATGTTATCGTCGTCGTCTTCTTCTTCTTCCTCATTTCCTCCCTCTTTCTCTGCAAATCACTTTTCGCTCCTTTTTTCTTCAACACCCACTCGCCGGCGACGGCGACGGCGAGTTTTGTTTTTTTGTCGGCGATGATGCTCGAGATCAAATGATGGAGTGCGATAGTTGAGATTTCGTGATCGATGAATGCGTCGTTGTGATTACGATCTGGGGATTTTGTTGCTGTAATCGATGGCTTCCACTAACTCGCCGCCGGACATTGATGCATCGGCATTGACGGAGGATTTAGCGACAAAGGCTTTGAATAAACGGTACGAAGGGCTCGTAACTGTTCGAACGAAGGCGATTAAGGGGAAAGGGGCTTGGTATTGGGCTCATTTAGAGCCTGTTCTTGTACGAAACCCTAGCAATAGTGTACCGAAAGCGGTGAAGCTGAAATGTTCGTTGTGCGATTCTGTTTTCTCGGCTTCGAATCCTTCGAGGACTGCATCTGAGCATTTGAAACGAGGTACTTGCCCTAATCTAAGCTCTATTTCTCGGTCTGATGCGTTGGAATCGCCGTTGCCGATTTCGTCGATTCCGTCTCCGGCATTGTATAACAATCACAAGAAGCGTAGCGCTCAAATGAACGCTCCGATTCTCACTGCTTCATACCAGGTTCATTCCCTTGCTATGATTGAGCCAACGTATGCGCCGCTGATTTCCTCGCCGCAGACGCCGGTGGCTCGAAATCGGGATGTGAATCAACATCAGTTGGTGTTATCAGGTGGGAAAGATGATTTGGGTGCACTTGAAATGCTGGAAAACAGTGTGAAGAAGCTCAAGAGTCCACAAGCTTCACCTGGACCAAGGTTAAGTAAGGAACAAATTGATTCTGCAATTGATTTATTGACTGATTGGTTTATTGAGTCATGTGGGTCAGTTTCGATTTCGTGCATTGAACATCCCAAGTTTAAAGCCTTGTTGAGTCAGTTGGGTTTGCCTTCATTGCTTAGAACCGACATTTTAGGAGCTCGGCTCGATTCCAAGTTCGAAGAGGCCAAAGCTGATTCAGAAGCCAGGATTAGAGATGCTTCGTTTTTTCAAATTGCTTCAGATGGGTGGAAGAACAAGAACTACTGTGGCGAAGAGAGTGTAGTTAAGTTCATGGTTAATCTCCCAAATGGCTCTAGTGTGTTCCAAAAAGCACTATTTACAGGGGGCTTGGTGTCATCCAAGTATGCTGAAGAGGTTATTTTCGATACGGCTAATGAGATTTGTGCGGGTGATCTGCAGAAATGTGTGGGGATAATTTCAGATAGGTTTAAGGCCAAGGCGTTGAGGAATTTGGAGATAAAGAATCATTGGATGGTAAATCTCTCTTGCCAGCTTCAGGGCTTTACTAGTTTGATAAAGGATTTTAACAAAGAGCTTCCACTTTTCAGGGTAGTCACTGAAAATTGCTTGAAAGTTGCAAATTTTGTAAACACCAACTCTCAAGTTAGGAATTGTTTAAACAAGTACAAGGTGCAGGAGTTAGAGGGTCGTCGGTTGCTTCATGTTCCTTCGCCGAACTGCGACACATCCAAAAACTTCTCACCTGTTTATGCTATGCTTGATGATTTGCTTAGCTGCACTCATGTCCTTCAAATGGCTGTGTTAGATGAGTCCTATAAAGTGGCATGCATGGAGGATTCACTTGCTTCTGAGGTTTCTAGTCTGATTCAAAATGAACGATTTTGGGATGAAGTGGAGGGAGTTCATTCACTTGTGAAGATTATTCGAGGGATGGCTCGAGAGATCGAAGCCGAAAGGCCACTGATTGGGCAATGCTTGCCTCTCTGGGAGGATTTGAGAGCAAAAGTGAAGGAATGGTGTGCTAAGTTCAGCATAGCTGAAGGTTCAGTGGAGAAAATTATAGAAAAGCGGTTTAGCAAAAATTATCATCCAGCATGGTCAGCAGCATTTATACTGGATCCGCTTTACTTGAGGAGGGACATAGATGGGAAATATCTTCCACCCTATAAGTGCCTTTCACAAGAGCAAGAAAAGGATGTCGATTCGCTTATTAACCGGCTGGTGGCCAGGGAAGAAGCTCATGTGGCATTCATGGAGCTTATGAAATGGAGATCCGAAGGGTTAGATCCACTTTATGCTCAGGCAGTTCAGATTAAACAACTCGACCCTTTAACTGGAAAGATGAAAATTGCTAACCCACAGAGTAGGCGAATTGTCTGGGAAACTTGTCTAAGTGAGTTCAAGATCCTTGGTAAGGTTGCACTGAGGCTTATTTTCCTTCATTCAACATCTTGTGGCTACAAGTGTAAATGTTCCGTCATGAATTTGGTTTGCTCGCATCGGCACTCGAGGGTTGGCTTGGAGAGAGCTCAGAAGATGGTATTTGTTGCAGCTCATGCCAAGCTTGAGAGGAAAGACTTCTCTAATGAGGAAAACAAAGATGCCGAACTATTTGCAATGGCGGATAGTGAAAATGACATGCTCAATGAGGTCTTTTCTGATGCACCCTCAATGTAATGTCTTCTTTTGAACTCCTGTAGAATTGTGGAAATAGGGTATATTAAATTCTTTTGTTGTTTTAATTCTTTTTCCTTCTTTTTTTGTTATTTGTTCTTTTAATTTTTTACTGCAAATTTTGTGTCGCCCATGTAGAATAGATTGAGCCGTGTACTGATAGAATCTACGCAGCTGCATGATTCTAACGTAATCCTCAATCTTTTTTTTTTTTTTTCTTTTTTTTACCCTTCAGGAATGGTTATGAATTCCTAGACTTGCGTTCGAGGGCATAAAAAGAAAAACTGGTCAGGAATTGAGTGTGAACATTCTGTAATGTGTTTTTTCTGGATCAACCTGGGACTTGAAGTGCTAACTTGTCAAACTATTTTTCCCCACAAGAATTTATTTTCATTCAGGAGAAAAAAAAAGGCAGTGACCCTTATTAAGAAAGTTCTGAATTCTGATATTCATTTATTGTCTGTGTTTGTATCATGAACACGTTATGCCTATTGCCTTTGACTGGCACTAGAATGATCTTCATGGTTAATCTTTCAGATCGAGTTTAACCATTTAATTTTTAATTGATATTTGTGATTGTTCTAGTCAACTTACGCGTTGTGGCAGAATGTACAACTTTTCTGAAATAAAAAAGCAATAAGGGTTATTAGATTCTAGCATTCAAACAAAACCACATCTAAGATTTCCATTTTACCATAACAATAATTGTATTATGCATCATGACCTCGTTTTAAGGTCATGAACCTCCTATTAGCATTTAAGATTTCTATTTTTTACTGCTGGTACTGATAGGTAGAGATAGCTGCTCTGTTTAGCTTCTTCTATTTTATTTGCTTAGTACGTCAACAAACTATTATAGTATTAAATTTTTGCCATATTACATTTTGGTCCCCCTAATTTCAAACTATTTTCAATTTTAGTTCCTATATTCTAATAAACTGAATTTTTAGTCCTTACTATTCATAGTTGGTGTTCACCTCTTGTACACAAAGGACAAAAAGTGTTGTTTGTTGAAGTTGAACTTTCAAACTCTAAGGACCAGAAAAGGAAAAATAGATTAATATTTTCTTGGCAATTATTATTTGTAAATGATATTTCTCCCAAAAATTGTTATTATTTTAAATGAACCCCCCTGCAATATCTGGGGCAATTATTTTTCTTAAAAGAGAGCATTGAATTGAAAGAATTTCACTTTATCTACAGCAATTCTGCTTTTGATGTTATTTATTCAAGCATCAAAGTGGAAGAAGATTAAACTTGTAAATCTTGAACATGGCTCATGGTAGTTTTCATGACTAGGAAGCCAAAATGTTTAATTAATTTGCACCTTATGAAGATCTAATCAAATATTTGTTCTTTCATAGATAAAGATGATCAAAGCATGCAAAAAGCTTCCATGAACATGGATTTTTGACAGCTTGGTGGACAAAGAAATTGGAAAACTCTCAGAAGTAACGTTTGGCTTGAAATTTTCTGCAACTCTTTTTGATGTGTTTAATGAAACGGAACCAGAGTTGTCAGAAGTCAACCTCGGACTAGGTACCACATCTTTGCAGCTGAAGATGCACTTCTCTGATAGAATCCCAGATATCCCTCCTGTTGTGCCTACTTATGTTGCTTTTTGAGCCCCACCCTGAGGAGTGGATGTCTATCTCAATGCTGTTGTAGATGTCATAGTCAAAGAAAGACATTTATGAGGTGATATTTTTATTTTATATTCGTGAATGTTCGTGTCAATATACATGTGACATATCGCCTGCGTGACCCTACAACATTTAAATATCAAAGAAACCCATAGAAAATTAATTCTTAAGTAGGTGGCCACCATGGATTGAACCTAACCTAACATCTTTTAGTTCTCCAAAATCCTCTTGAGCACTAGGTCATTCCATGATGGTTAGAGTGACATATACTCTCTTTATGTTTCTGCGTGTGTTGGGGGTGGGACGAAGGGAAGACAAATGCCTTCTTTTTCTTTTAAACAAGGGTAACCACGTCCGTCCCTAGGCTAGGCACCGGGAGACATCGAAGGAATGGAAAAACGGGAGGTGTCTATAAATTAATGTTACAGGTGAGTCTCGAACCTGAAATCTTGAGGGGAACACACTTTCAAAACCCAAGTCTTCAACCAACTTCGCCACCCCTTGGGACTGAGGACAAATGCTTTCATGCACGAACATTTGAGCATGCATTTATTTTTCTTCATTCATCTGTTGTTCTCTTTGCTCGTGTCACCATTTTTATTTTTAGTAGCTTGTTATTGAAAATGTCCACTTATGACATTTTCACTCTTAGAATGGGGCCTTTGTGAAATTTGCACCTGAAAGTTGAATTTGAAAGTCTTGTAGATTTATTGGTTAGCCTTGGCATGATTGCTAAAAAAAGTCTTGAGCAAAGGGCAAGCAAGGAGGGCTGTCGGCATGAGTATGCACATAACAAGGCCGAAAGGGATGTAGCAACGAACTTGAATTGATGTCAACACAAAGCAGGTTGGTAGTGCTTTTGAGGCGACAAGTTTTATTTATTATTTTTCCACTATTCTTTTCAACCTCTCGGCTCCAACCATGAAAGTTAATATTCATAGAATATCTTTTGTTATATCAATAATTTTAATGTTTGACAAGGTGATCAGTGGAAAAATAATTATCCCTATATCCCCTTTAGTACACCAATATTTTTAGGATCGATGCTATGATTTAGCATAGATTACCATTTCCCTGTCAACATTTTCACAAAACTTGACCATTAAAATTATTGCTTTTCATAGGTTTCTTCTTCTTGCTTTTCATTGGAGACGTTTCCATTCATACTTGATTACCTTTATTTATTATTATTATTATATATATATATATATATTTTTTTTTTATATCCGTGACTGTCTGGGCCAGCTTTCGCGCATCTTGACTAATGTCACGAGACATACCGCCTGACCCTATAACATTTGGATGCCAAGAAAACTTGTAAGAAATTAATTCCTAGGTATGTTGTCATTATAGATTGAACTCTTCACCTTATGCACCCCAAGACCCTCTTTTTGATCAATTGAGCCACTCCATGATAATTATTATTTTTTTTTATTTTTTTTTATATATATATATTTTTTGTAAAGTACTTAATTGCATTTCTTATGTGACGCAATATTTTCCTATGTTTCAGGTTGAAATTGATTTAAGGGAATGGAGGAGGTTCTAGATCTCAAAGGAGCGAGCTTGGTAAATTTGCCAATTTATCTTTTATGATCGTAAGATTTTTTTAACTTTGCCACATCCTAATCTGGTACACCTGAAAATGCTCTTTCTCCTCACATTCCTAAAATTCACGTCTAAAAAGAAAAATGGTCTAGTAGACCAAAAGATCTTGGAGAATTAAGAGAATGAGTTTTTAATCTCGGATGGTTATCTACCGAAAAATTAATTTCTTATAATTTTTTTTTTTACGACCAAATATAGTAGAGTCAAGCTGTTGTCTCATGAGATTATGAAATTAGTTGAGGTGCATGTGAGATGGTCCAGACACTTATGTTATATATAAAAAAAAGTTGCAATTGAAGGCATAAGATGGATCAGTAATGAGAGGAAAACAGGTTCAAAACTGAGGATTAGATGAGAAAATGTATAAAAATTGAAGATATTTGTTTGTATATTTGTAGATATGGTGTATTATTTGGTCCTGAATGGTCTTAATTACAATAATTTTTTCTAGAGGATTTACCTATGAAAGAAAGATTGTCCCACTAGGTCTTCTTCCATTAAAGAATAAACCAAAAAACACATGCCTTCCCTCATTTCTAGGGATATCAATAAATTTCATTGACCCACATTCACTTTCTCTCAATTATGGGTTTCAGGAATTATCTCATTACACACACAGCCACTACAAATTGACTTTACCGTTGATTTTGGGGTGAAAAATGATATTTAATGTTAGGTTACCCTTGATTATTTTGAACCATGACTATTTACCAAAAAAATAATTTTCTACGAATTTTCTTGACAATTAAATATCCAATAAAATAATAATAATAAAGGTAAAACAAAAGAGAGTAAAAAAAAACAAGTCATAGTTCAAAAGAATCCCTACATTCTTTGTCGAATCCAAGAGCCAATTTCCATTATTCAATACAAAACATTATTTTATTTTTGGAAATTGGAAAATTAAAGCTTCGCCTCCATTATATTCGGGATAACCACGCCTGTCCCTAGGCTAGGCACCAGAAGACATCAAAGGAATGGAGACATAGGAAGTGTCTACAAATTAATGTTACGGACCTAGGATCTTGAGGGGAGTACGCCTTCAAAGTCCAAGCATTCGACCACTGCGTCACCCCTTGAAGACATATACAAAACATAAATTAGAGGAAGGATAACAATGACCAAACCCTAAACCTCACCGAATACTCTCATTCTCTCCATGTCTCTCGCAAAAGGAAGCTCACCCATAAAGATGCTGAAATAATACAATAGGTTACACAAACCCAACTCACAAAATCAAAATGGGAATACCTATATTAGTCAGGTAACAATATTTAACCTATGGTAAAATTCTAAATACATAAAATTTCCTATTACAAAAAGTGAATCACATAATTACAAAAGACTCCAGTTTGGCTTTGGTATTCAATAATGGTGGAATGTATGTGGATTTTGTCGGCAATGACAGATAATGGTGACTGCTCAACTAGAGAAAAAAGCTTTTATTATTACTATTATCATTATACTTTTCTTATTCACTTTTTAGTATGCTTATATTAATATGCCATTCCACTCATTGTTGTTATTGTTAAAGGGAAAGTAGATATAATTATTTGTACAGGACACACCCTTTTCTACAAGGAATCTTCACCATTTGAATTGCTTTAACTGTTTGTGTTTTCAAATTTTTAATTTTCACTTTGATTGCTTTTGAAATTGATACCCATCCATTTTCATATGTCATGATGTGAAAACAAAGGGGTAGAATTCATTGCTTTCTAACCTTTTCTTTACTTTACTTTATTCTTCTATTGTAATGTATAGTTTGTAAATTACCTTTTTTATTTTCAAGTAGGATTTTAGCATTGATTCTTCTAAGTTGTTCTGGAGCTAACTTCTTGTTATCATAAGAAAGATGTATAAACTATGATGAAAGCCCTTACCAACCCCACCCTTTAAGAGAAAAAAACAAGTTCATAATAGAATTTTTAGAAGGATGGAATGAAAATTTTGCCATCTTTATTTACTTATGTATATGATACGAAGGCACGGGCTAGAAGGACTTGAGGATACGAATTCAATTTATGATGATTATTTATTTATGAATTAATTCCTTTTAGATTTTCTTGTCAACAAAATGTTGGTGAGAATGGTGGAGATATAAAAAAATTTACCAACTAGAAGAAAACTTATACATCTTGAGATGTCAACCTCTCTTTTGTTCCCCTAAATATAGGTCCTTGGAGGTTGTTTGAGAACTTGCTAGCATACTTTCTTGAAAAAGGCCTGCCTTCCTGACTCATTTTTCTTCACTCTTGTCTCCAATTTAATACCCAATAAACAAATTTCTGTGATATTTTCCTAGACAAAATCATTGATATATGGTCCATATTTCTTATAGGTTGATTCTCTATATACATATGAATCTGTATTTTTTTTTTTTTTTTTTTGCCATCTGTTACAGTAAAATTTGTGTGGTGGGTATGAATTTGTTTGAATTAGTGCATTGAAATCTCACCTAAAGAACAAATATTGCTGAGATTATCTCAATGATTTTGATTTTGAGTATGAAAAGAAAAATACTTTGCATTATACATTAATGTCACCCCTTTTTCTTTTTGTTTGATTGACATTTTACTGTTGATTTCACATGCTAATCTACTTTTTTGGTATGCACTTTTGGCCCTTTCCCTATGAACTTTGCTACAAAGAAATGTCACTATGCATTTTCCCATCAAGACCCCCTTCCCCACCAAACCTTCATTTAATTGGTTTAGTGGCTCCCATTTTCAAGAAGGGAAAAAAAGGTAGTGTATATAAGAAGCTAGGTGGAGATTAAGATTTTCAAAATACCACCCATTTAAACCTTTCAATTATGTTCTTTTTTTAAAAGATTAATTATCAAACCTACTATCCTTTTTATTTCTAGATGTGAAATGGAGGGTATTAATCTTACCATTGTATGTCTAATCATTTTCTCTTGGTAAAGGTAGATTTGAAGTTTTGGTTCTTTTTTGACAAAAACATGTTTAAATTATTGTAATAATGACATTGGTGAATGGATTGAAATGATATTACTTATGAATAAATGGTGTATAATGGCTATACTGCCAAGTGTATCTAAAGAAAATTATTTGTATATATATATTTATTGAAGCTTGCATTTTTGTTTTTGTTTTTTTTTTTTATATAGAAAATTTTGAGGTTTTTATTAGTTTAAGCTAATATTATGCAATATATCCGAAACAAGTATTGTTGCTACTCTCAATAGTTTCATAAAATGAATGTTTTTTTTTTAAAAAAAATAATAATAATAACAACTGAGAGTGATGGGATTTTGCAAGTCCAATTGATTCTTCAAAATTAAAAACTATGAATTTGTGTTAGGATTTAAAACATTATTTTAATTTATTGCTAATTTTACCTTGGAAATGCTTGGGTGTTTTACTCATTTTAGAGGATAGTCAAATAATTTGTTGTGTTAAATACTTTATCTTTTTTTTATTAAAAAAAGGGAAATTATAGTAACTAGACCTATATTGGAAACTAATTGCGGATTTAGGCACTCAAGTTTTTTTTTGCAAA
>JBBMEF010000028.1:6648560-6668910 GCA_037832685.1 Sicyos baderoa | reverse complement strand
CGAGTTTTAATCCTGAGCACCAAAATAGAAGATGAGGGCGAGCAAATGGAGTCCAGAGATCGAATAGGCGAAGGAGGTCGAGAAGTGGAAGAGGAGAAGACTGTAAAAGGAGGCTGAGAAAAATTGAGAGATCGTAAAAAGAGGCCGAGGGTTTTTAGGGCGACAACCGGCTAACTATAAGTAAATAAAAGGATTTTTTAGGTCTTATTTAAAATGGTTGGTTCGGTTCGGTTCGGTTTTTAATTGGTTTTTCTATATGAACCGAACCGAGCCAACAGTATTCGGTTTTTTGCAATATTAAACCAATATATCCAATAAACTTCTAAAAAACCGCACCGAACCACTGGATCAGTTCGGTTCGGTTCGGTTTTCGGTTTTGCTTTTCACCCAATACAGTATAAGTTTCTTTTAGCATAAAAAAGGGTTATCAAAAAAAAAAAAAAACATAAAAAAGGGTTTAAAAACAAAAAAAATTGGTAAATACTAACCAACTTTTAAAAATAAAAATAAACATTTTTTTTTCTTTTCAAATTTTGATTTGGTTTCTATAAATATAGGTGAGAGGTAGATATCTAAGTAAGAAAAAATATATAGTAAGATGATTTATGCTTAAATTTATAAGGAAAGATTATTCTTATAAATTATCATGAATCATTCCACCTATTTTATCTTTACTCATATATTTTTTATAAATTTATTGAAAGATCACTCGATATAAGATTGTTTCAAGTCAAACTGACTTAATTTTTAAATTTCTATGTTTTTGCTAGTAATTTAATAAAAAGTAAAGGACATGTTATTAGTATAGTTATGTATCTATATACCGTATACTTTTTTTGTAATCTTTCTGTTCGCTTTCAAGTACAGATTTAAGTATCTCTAATTCTAAACAAAAACATTTTTATGAAGATCGTCCCGATGGTAGTTTGACTGCCGAAGAGTACCAACAATACTTTGAAGCTGTAGCAAGGACTGAGGTGGGGTTGTTAATTTCACCATTTAATTGAGTTTATGTTTTTTTTTTTTTTGTTGATATCCGTGGCTATCCGGGCGGCCCGCTTTCGCGCACCTCGACTAATGTCAGAAACATACCGTCTAACCTTACAACATTTAGATACAATAAAATCCGTAGAAAATTAATTTCTAGCCAGGTGACCACCATGGATTGAACCCATCACCTTATACACTCAAGACCCTCTTTGACCAATTGAACCCACTTTACGATGGTTTTAATTTGGTTTTATGTTTGCTAGTTTTACTTGTTAATTAACATGATATTGTACATTATTTAAATGCAGGGTTTTGATGTCCCATACCGGGTTTCGCTTGGTCGTAGTGGAGCCTGAGCCATTAAAAACTACAATGAGCTAAATGTATGTACTAATATCTTTTCCTTCCTTAATTATTAATTGTTCATCCTTGTTATTTGCTATAATTTTTCTCAACCGGTTTCATTAATTTGTGACAAGGGAACCGACTTTGAAATTGTAGAATTTGTTAAGCTGAACGTCGAAGTTGTGCAAGGTATGATGTTTTATATGACATTCAACCTTTCAAGCTCAAGTGTATAATGGAATTGATGAAACAGAGGTTTTCATTTGCAGGAAATTGGTGCCATCTCCTTGATGAGTTCAATTTCTTTCATCGAGTGTTTTCGATTAGTGTTAAGGATTGCCTTCGAACAACGTTAACGATTGCTTATTAGTGTCACTAGTTGCCTTCATTCTCTTAATTTCATATTTCTTCATTATTTTTAATAAGTAGCTTTAAAATCAAATTTTATGATGATGATTGAAACTATGGATTAATACTTTATTTATTCAATGAGATTGAAATGATGAAGTTGGAGAAGTAGGTGATTGGAATGAATGATTGAATCTACCGTTTTCACCAGATTGATATAAAGGAAAAAAATAAGTAAAGTAAATTGAGTTGAAGTAAAAAAAATATTAATTTTCAATCACCGATTAAAATCGTGGCAAGTGTGAAGTTGTTTTAGAATTGATTGACAAGAATCGTAGTAAAATCGTGCATAGCATTTGTGTGAAAGAAATCATATATAACAACAATGAAACGTACTTGTGATAGAAATTGAAACCAAAAAAAATGATTGATTCAATTACTATGAAATTGATAAATTCAATCACTAGTACTCCCATAGATTCAATCACTAGAAAATTAAAGATTACCGTTAAAATTGTCAACTTTCATTGTCTTTAATTAGATTTAATTCTATTAATTTAATGGATAGAAGTCAACCAATTTTTTAAATGATAGAAGTCAATTATTTTTATAAAAATCGGTCTTTTAATGATGGAAGTCAATCAATTTTTTAGAAGATAAATGTCAATCATTTTTTTATGATTAATAGAAATCAACTAAACCGCAAAACAAAGATTGGTTGTTTTGTAATCTCAGCTAATTTGATTTCTATTACATCATAAATGATTTACTTTCAGAATTGTGTTATATATGTAAGAACTTTATTTTTTTTTTTATTTGATTTATTATTATTATTATCATACCTGCAAAATCTCCTACCTATTTAGTCTAACAATTTAATGTTTATAGTTTAATTTAGCTTTAGGGTCATAAAAATTAGTTTATTGAGGTGAGAAAGACACAATACCTTACTAGATGTATTTAAGTCTAAAAGTTGAGACAAGGTGATATGCCTTGGGTGAAAAAATGGCACAAAAACCTCTCATCCAAACCAAACACAACTTTTGCTTCTTCTATTTTGACTTTTTTGTCACACTCTCACACATTCCATCCCACATGTTTTTTATTATTTTAAAAAATAAATAAAATTAAAAACAAAACTCTTTAGTCTTTATGGCCCCCTCCCAATTTACATGCTAAATTTCTTGTTTCCATCATTTATTTTTTCAATTTGGGACCTCCTCTTATAATTCCCTCCTCATTCCCTTTCTCTTTCTTTACTCCCAATTTCATCATTCTCCCTATCTTCTACAAAATTATATAATTTATCATTTGATGTTTCTTTTCTTTTCAATTTCGTTACAAGTTTTTGCAACTGTTTGTTTCTTCTCCCTCTTTAAGTCGAAAAAAATGAAGTTTTGATATATTTTGGATCATATCACATTTTAATGAGTAGTTATTAATGATATGTGATTCTTCTTCTTCTAATTTTTTTTTTATTGAGAGAGTAAGATTTTAGTTGGACTATATAGAATTTTGATTTATCATTTGTGTTGATTGATTTTAAAATAATTAATAAAGTTACGATGAACAATTATGATGATATCAATAACTTTACTTTTATTACTTAAATTTTTTTTATCATATTTATTATTATATGGGAAAGTTAATTTCACCTAACTATTTGACATAATTATCCATGATTTAACTTATTCTTGTAAAATGTCCATAATTCACATTGATTTAATATGACTATGTTTAACGAGTTATAACGTAGATTTCTACTCAACTAGGTTTAGTTTTAGGGAGACTCAATATGACAGTATTCTAACATGCCTTTTGTTTTTTTTTTTTCTTTTTTTTGAGAAATACTGTTTGTCTTTCTAGATATTTAGTAACTTGATTAAACTCATAATATAATATTTGTTTAGAAATATTTAGTGATTAGTAATAGCCTATTGATAAGTTTCTCAACATTAACAAATTTGAATATAATTCAATTGTTTAAGTCTGACCAAATCGAGCTAATATATATATATATATATAATAAAATATATTTTACTCTCATTTTGAATCACTATAACAAATACTAAGGATGATTTTAGTTTTTTAGTGTTTTTTTCTTGTTGTGTACCAAATTGATAATGGTACCAACACTTTTGATTGTTTAATAATTAGGTCGAATTAGGTCCAAAATCGAAGTCCAATAATTTTTTATTTTGATTTCAATGGAATTTTGTTTAGTTTTTTTTTTTTTTTTTTTTTTTTTGCTCGTTTTCAATTTGATTTTAAAGATTTATTTTTCTAACCAAAAACAACATTTTTCCATGAATAACGTTAAATATCATTTCTCGGAATTGAATCTCATGACCATGGTATTGAACTAAATTACCACCTAACAAGAAAAATAGTCGGTCATCATCTCTTTCGGTCACTTTGTTTGTTTTAGTGACAATTTTTCTTCTCTTACTTATAAATATTAATTTATCTGAACAAAATTATTTACTTATTCAAATACCTCTATTAAAAAATAAATCTTTTCAAATGCCAACAAAAAATAATTGCTCAGTCATATTAGTGTGTATTCAATGACAATAAATCTTGAGTTCAATTCTTTTTATCCCAATTAATATAATTTAAATTTAAAAAAATAAAAATAAAATATCTCTTTCAAATAATATAAGATGAATATTTTCAAATTCACGAAAGAAAAAGAAAAATCAAATTGACAAACATAACTTTAATTTATGTGTAATAATTATTTACCAAGCCTTCATTATCTTTAGGTCCTATCGTAACTTTAAAAATGATTTATTTTTAAGAATCACAATCATTTAAAAAATTAGTATTCTCTCTTTTACTCATAAAATATATTTGAATTATCGTAATAAGTAGTCCACCAAGACTCAATCATTACTTTTTTTCCTTTTAAAAAATATCAAATCACATTAATAAATTATGTATATCATTTAGCTATCACCATTAATAATAGTGAAAGTAGAAAAGATACTCCATTTCAAAGGATTAATTACATTCATTGTGTCTCTAATTAATTAGGCAAAAAGTTGCTCACA
This sequence comes from Sicyos baderoa, assembly GCA_037832685.1. Lineage (NCBI taxonomy): Eukaryota > Viridiplantae > Streptophyta > Magnoliopsida > Cucurbitales > Cucurbitaceae > Sicyos > Sicyos baderoa. The sequence goes on along the minus strand of JBBMEF010000028.1, from coordinate 6,664,174 downwards.
TGTATATTTAATACCATGACACGTGTTTCTATTTAAAAATACTAGAAAATTTTAACATATCGTCTACGTGTGGTTTATTCTACATACTTTTCATAATATTTTATAATTTATAAATAAAATTTTCAATTAAATATAATAATATAGATTTAACCAATTTTCAATTTCTCACTTTTAAATATTTTAATATTATAAATTGAAAATTGTAAATAAATATAAATATAAATAAAAAAACAGAAATAAAAATTTAAAAATAATTATTTATAACCACAAATAAAATGTTGCAAGCTAATATACCTTTTTTTTTTAATAGGACATAAAATAGTTTTAAAAAACAAACTAAATTAAATAAAATTATATATTTTTTGTTTTTTGAAAATAATAAAACCATATCTTTGTCTTCTCTGCAAAAGTATTATTATTTCAAAATTTATACATTTGAAAATAAAAATGAAACAATTATATAAACCAATTTTAAAAAATATATTTAAATATATTTTTATAAATATCATTCAAGTTATTATAAGTTAATTTTTATAGATTAATAATATTTATGATCATTTTGTTTAATAATATTAATGCTCAATTTAATTAAAAAGTTACAAAAAAATCAACTAAAAGATATATAAATTACAAAAAAAAAAAAATTAAGAATATATTCAGTAAAATAGTTATATAATATTTAAAGGAAAAAATGAAAGATAAATTCAAAATTTTATAATTAAACTATAAAAAAAAAACCATTTATATTAAGAAAATAACTATTCTTAATTTTTTGCTTTTAGAATTGTTATTTTGGTTTTATAATTTTCAAAGTTATTTAAATATTAAACATTTTTTTGAGTACAAATATTAAACTCCTAATTACTAAAAAATGTTAAAACTTTTAAAATTATATTATTAATTTGAGTTATATAAATTAAATAAAAAAGTAAGATTAATTAATATTTTATTTTTATTTATAAATATAAAATAAGATCTTACGATCTTTTTTGAAATTAATAATATTATATATTATTCACTCTACTAAAATATAAAATTAACCATCATTACAAAAAAAAAAATTAATATAAAAATAAAATTTAATATGTTTAGATATTCAAAACTAATAATCACATGGTAAAATAATAATTGAAAAATTAGGGAAGGAGTATAAAAAATTTACCTTTGATCTATTGCAACTTTTAGATTGCTGGTAAATTAGATAAAAAAAACAAAACAAATTATTAACATATTACTTGTGAAAATTGAATTATCTACCTGCAAATATGTTGCAACAACCTTTTAATTTAAAAAAGAAAAAAACCTAAGTTTTTTTTATTGAAGAGAAAAAAAATTGAAAATTAAGAAGAAATGAATTAATTAGAAAAAAAGATACATTTTATATTGAAATTCAAAGATTTAAATAGGAGCAATTTTTTTATTTTGTTTGAAAATTTGATGGTCCATACTATCAGATTCGGTAAAAATATCTTATTTTTTATATTATAAAGATGATCGCCTGAAATTTCAAGTCTCCGTTTTCTAAATTTATGGAAACTTAATGTCTGAAATTTCAAGTATTTGTCTTTCGATCTTTAGTGTGTTCTCGGGTAGAACTCTTTATTTACAAAGTTTACATGTACTTCAGATGGGCTTGAGTTTACTTATTTTATTCTAAAATTAAGAGATTTGGTAAAAATATATTTTTTTTATGAATAAAAAATATTTTATTAATATTTTTAAATAATTAAAACACATTTTAAATAGGTGGCATGTTTGTAGTTTAGAGTGTGACTTAAGGGGTAAAACTGTCCAAAAATAATTTTCCCCTCAAACCACACTCTAAGGTAGTATGATATAATCCGTCAAAATAAAAGTATTTTTTTAGACAATAAAGTATAGTATTTTAAGAAATCTTACCGTACGTATTGAAATTAATTTACAATCACTATAAAAATACGTTATTTATAAACATACAATGAAAAAACATCAATATGAAGATTTTATGCCATATAGATTCTCCTGGCTCTTATTTTTTGGATTTTTCATTGGTACATACAGTATAGTTTTATTAAAAGTAAAATTGCTAAACTAATTCACATGAACTATGAACTTCTTTTTGTCAAATATATCCTAAACTTTGAAAATTTTCAAAAATCTCTTTAAACTTAAAAATAAAAATCAACAATATTTTGCCTTTTAAATTTGTATCAAATCGTTAATTTTTTTTTTTAACATAGAAAATAGCTTTGTAATTTTTTGTGAAGAACTTTAATATTATACCTAAATTTAGAAAAGTAACTCGTGAATTTTAATATATTTGAATTTATGGAGTGTATTGGAAAATTGTTACTACTATATTTTAAATATTAATAATATATTCTTTTATTCTTAATAATTTTAATGAGGAGAATATGAAGAGAATAAAAAAAAAAATTAAGAATACTTTTTTTTTTTTGAAAGGTCTAGTACATATATTCTTCAAAATTTTAATTTTTTTCATCAAAACATTTCAAGTATATATATATATATATATAATGGGGAATTTGTTTTTTTTGTTTGATTTCCGTGACGGTTCGATTTAAATGTCAAGAAAATTCATAAAAAAATTAATTTATAGATAGGTGTCTGTTATGGAATTTGTACTCATCACTTTATGTACCTAAGACCCTTTTTAACCAATTGAACCATTCATAATGATTACTTTAGACTTATAAATTATAAATTCAGTTGAAGAATTATTTGATTATTTATAAGTTATAATACTAACTTGGCAAAATATATATATATATATATATAGAACCTCTATAATGTTTAAAAATAATTAATTTTTTCAACATGATCGATTGTTTAACAGTAATAGTATATATCCAATGATTGAAAGGTCATAAGTTTGAATTCTCCTATTCCAAAGATTGTAATCTCAAAAAAATAAATAAATAAATTTTGGAAAAAGAAGGTAAATTATAAGATCCCCGCGATACAAAATAAAATGATATGAAACGTGAAGCAACAACAGCATTAAATTTGCATATTTAAGCATATATAGGTCAACCATAATGACCCAAATGAAGAGTAGCTTTTCCTTCTACGTACAATTATGTCAATAAAGTTTATAATGTTGGACCCCATTCTACGTAATTATTACAATAGATATGATTGCATAAACCTTATCTCAATTAAAAAAATAAACCCTAAACCTTAAAAAATAAATTAACTATTAATATGAAATTACTTACAATTTATATTATATTTTTTGAAATTACTTACCATTTATATTTAATTTATATAGAAAATACTAATATCATTATTCTTATATATATATATATATGAGAGATGTACCTCAATTTTTTTTAAATACATTAGTTTCAAACAAAATATAAAATACGTCAATATTTAGTATCATATTTTTTTCGAAAATGTATGATAAATCTACTTAATAGTCAATAAATAAAATGGTTGCATTAGAATAATACAACCAAGTAATTACATAAGAATAGTTAATTTATTTGGTTTTAAAAGTAGGTATCCAATATTAAATACTTTCAATTAATTGTTTTTTTATGCTCGGTCGATTTATGTAGAACTTCAATAAAAAGATGACAACTAGATCAACTTAACCAGAGATATATCGTATTTTCCTACTTTTTCTCTATGGTCCCTTCTCCACTACTCTCCTTAATGATCGACTCTTGATACGCCTTAAGAGATATGTTATTTCCCTCTATTCTTTTGAGTTTTCTTATTGATTTCTCCAAGGCTTCTATTACATATGACAGTTAGAGGAAAGTAATAAATTATGAAAATGACGAACCTCTTATTGAAATTTGAAGTGATTTAACATGACCTGAGAAAAAAAATGAATATAATATATAAAATTCTCGAACAAATATAGAGGAGTAAAATAATTCAACCGATAAGGATAGAAGTGAAATATCTTGATCGATTGAAAAATGTTTTGAATAAGTCAACTGTTGAAGGAAATAGACTAAGCCACTTTAAGAAGCAAAGAAAAACAACAAATTAATTTTTTATTTTTTCAAAGGATATAAATAACTCTAAGCACAACCATAGGAGACCAAATTAGAATATGTGAGTTATCGATCAACTTCTCCACCTCTCCAAGAATAGGTTGGTGGACTCTTTGCTTAAGCCTTCTTATAATCTTAAAGGAAGATAGAGAGAAAATGTGACCATCTATACTACTTTATTGAGTAAACTTTATTACTCTAATATATATATATATCATAAATAAATTAGATGATCATAAAGAAACACAACGTTTCGTAGCTAAGTAACATAACAAAGTTAAGTGAAGGATTGGCTTCGATACATCAATTCCTACTAAAATGTCACAAATTCACCCGATCTCTCATCCATTATATTTCATGGAAAAAATTTAAGATTTTAACAAAAATTCAATTGAAATAGCATCTCAACAAATAGAACTATATATATGAAAAAATATTAAAAAATTTAACTGAAAATTTTAGTATATTGTATGGATCTTGTTATATATATATATATATATATATATATAACATTGTGTTAGATCACTAAATTAATCATTTAATAACTTTGTCTAGATTCACTATTTCTTTAAAAAAAAATTACAAATTGATTTATATTTAGAATCTTATCTAATTGTACTAAAAAAAACTTACCTAATTTAATTTTATTTCAAATCGAACTTGTGATTGTGGAATAAAAATAGATTAACAACAAATTAATAACTAATGATGACATCAATTTTTTTTTTTGAAACATTATTTCAATTATAATTGAATACAGAAATTCAAATTCCTAATCTCTCTATCATAGTCTTAATTAAGTTAGTGAAATTTTATATATTTTTGAACCTTATATATTTTTATAGAATTTACTGCATGCATTTGAAAATATTTTCTTACGATTTTTAAAACGGAAAACTAATCAAAAGTTTAAAATGAGATCCAATTTGATATTTTCTTACGATTTATTTATATATAATTTTCCCCCAACTATATTTATTTAGGGAAAAAGAAAAAGAAAGAAAAAAGAAAAGGAAAAAAGAAAAATCTTCCTAAAATCAATTTAATATAATTTGGCCCTCTAAAGTCGCACTCCATAGAGAGAGGTTGTCTTCTTCATCTTCTTCTTCTTCTCTCTGCAAATCACTTTTCACTCTCTTTTCCTTTTGCAGTCCCTCCATTTCCACTTCTCTCCGTCAACTCTTCATTTTCCTTAATCCTTCCATTTTCTTCCTTTTCTTCTGCAATACCACCCGTCGCCGCCGCCGTCTCCGGCGAGGTTTTTTAGTTCTCGACGATGTTGCTCGAGAGTAGTATCGAGAATTGAGCTTCCGTCTTTGTAGATGAATGTATGTATGCGTTGTTGTGATTGCAATTTGATTGATGGCTTCCTCGAACTCACCGCCGGCCACGATTGAAGCATCGGCGTTGACGGAGGATTTAGCGGCGAAGGCTTTGAATCAACGGTATGAATGCCTTGTATCTGTTCGAACAAAGGCGATTAAGGGGAAAGGCGCTTGGTATTGGGCTCATTTGGAGCCTGTTCTTGTGCGAAATCCTAGTAATAGTGTTCCGAAGGCGGTGAAGCTCAAGTGTTCGCTGTGCGAGTCTGTTTTCTCCGCTTCGAATCCTTCGAGGACTGCATCTGAGCATTTGAAACGAGGCACTTGCCCTAATTTGCGCTCCATTTCTCGGTCTGATGATGCGGCGTCGCCGTTGCCGATATCGTCGATTCCTTCTTCGACATTGCATAACCACAAGAAGCGAAGCTCTCAAAATGTGAATGCTCCGATTCTTACTGCTTCCTATCAGGTTCATTCTCTTGCTATGATTGAGCCCACGCGGTCCTATGCTCCGCTGATTTCTTCTTCGCCGCCGACGCCGGTTGCTCGTAATTCGGTTGCGATGGCGAGTAAGATGGGGTTGAATCAGCATCAGTTGGTGTTATCAGGTGGGAGAGATGATTTGAGCGCATTGGAAATGCTGGAGAACAGTGTCAAGAAGCTGAAAACTCCACTTGCCTCACCTGGACCAAGGTTAAGTAAGGAACAGGCTGATTCTGCTATAGAATTACTGACTGATTGGTTCATCGAGTCATGTGGTTCGGTGTCGCTTTCGTGCATTGAGCATCCGAAGTTTAAAGCCTTTCTTAGTCAGTTGGGGTTGCCTTCATTGCCACGAACAGACATTTTAGGAGCTCGGCTCGATTCCAAGTTCGAGGAGGCGAAAGCTGATTCAGAAGCAAGGATTAGAGATGCTTCGTTTTTTCAAATTGCTTCAGATGGGTGGAAGAATAAGAAGAACTGCATTGGATATTACTGTGGAGAAGAGAGTGTGGTTAAATTTATGGTTAACTTTCCAAATGGTACTACTGTGTTTCAAAAAGCATTGTTTACTGGTGGATTGGTGTCATCCAAGTATGCCGAAGAGGTTATTTCGGATCGGGTCGACGAGATTTGTGGGAGTGGTCTGCAGAGATGTGTAGGGATAATTGCAGATAGGTATAAGGGCAAGGCATTGAGGAATTTGGAGATGAAGAATCATTGGATGGTAAATCTCTCTTGCCAGCTTCAGGGTTTTATTGGTTTGATAAAGGATTTTAACAAAGAGCTTCCACTTTTCAGGGTAGTCACTGAAAATTGCTTCAAGATTGCAAACTTTGTAAACACCAAATCCCAAGTTAGGAATTGTTTAAACAAGTACAAGGTGGTGCAGGAGCTAGAGGGTCGTTGGTTGCTTCATGTTCCTTCTCCAAACTGTGACACCTCCAAAAATTTCTCACCTGTTTATGCTCTGCTTGATGACATGCTTAACTGTGCTCATGTTCTTCAAATGGCTGTGTTAGATGAGTCCTATAAAGTTGCATGTATGGCTGATTCACTTGCTTCTGAGGTTACTAGTCTGATACAAAATGAGCGGTTCTGGGATGAAGTCGAAGGGGTTCATTCACTCGTGAAGATGATTCGAGGTATGGCTCAAGAGATTGAAGCTGAAAGGCCACTGATTGGACAATGCTTGCCTCTTTGGGAGGAGTTGAGAACAAAAGTGAAGGTATGGTGTGCTAAGTTCAGCATAGCTGAATGGCCAGTGGAGAAAATTATCGACAAGCGGTTTCGGAAAAATTATCATCCAGCATGGTCAGCTGCATTTATACTGGATCCGCTTTACTTGAGGAGGGATATAAATGGGAAATATCTCCCACCCTTCAAGTGCCTCTCCCAAGAGCAGGTAAAGGATGTCGATTCACTTATTATCCGGTTGGTGTCGAGGGAAGAAGCCCATGTCGCGCTCATGGAGCTTATGAAATGGAGATCCGAAGGGCTGGATCCACTCTATGCTCAGGCAGTTCAGGTTAAACAATTAGACCCTTTAACTGGAAAGATGAAAATTGCCAACCCACAGAGTAGGCAACTTGTTTGGGAAACTTGCCTAAGTGAGTTCAAGACACTTGGTAAGGTTGCACTGAGGCTTATTTTCCTTCATTCAACATCTTGTAGCTACAAGTGTAAGTGTTCAATCATGAATTTGGTTTGCTCGCATCGACACTCAAGGGTCGGGTTGGAGAGAGCTCAGAAGATGGTATTTGTTGCAGCGCATGCCAAGCTCGAAAGGAAAGACTTTTCTAATGAGGAAGACAAAGATGCAGAACTATTTGCGATGGCGGATGGTGAAAATGACATGCTCAATGAGGTCTTTTCTGATGCACCCTCAATGTAATGTCTTCTTTTGAACTCATGTAGAATTGTGGAAAGAGGGCATATTAAATTCTTTTGTTGTTTTAACTTCTTTTCCTTTGTTTTTTTTTTTTGTTCTTTTTCCTTTTCATTTTTGTTTATTGCAAATTTTGTGTTGCCCATGTTGAGTAGATTGAGCTGTGTTACTGATAGAATCTACGCAGCTGCATGATTCTAATGGAGCCCTCAATCTTTTTTTTTAAATCTCTCCTTTAGGAATGGTTAAAAAAATGTCCAGGAATTGACTTTGAGCACTCTTGTAATGTTTTTTCTGGATCAACATGGGACTTGAAGTGCTAATAACTTGTCAAACTATGTTTTCTCCACAAGGAATCGATTTTCATTCAATAAAAAAAAACACAATATTCATCTACCTAGAAATTAATTCCTCGTGAATTTCCTTGTTAACCAAAAATTATAGTATGGCGGTTGTCTCATGAAAATATTCAAAGTGAATTTCCCCGAAGACTCACGGATATCAAAAAAAAAATGTATAAGAACACCTTATGCCTTTGACTGGCATCATAATGATCTTCATGGTTAATCTTTGTGATCGAGTTTAACCATTTAAGCTCCTTCGAAGTTGAACTTATTTATTAGAATTGTTAAAGACAAGAGACTACTTGAGATTAACAAAAAAAAAAAAAAGAAGTCAGTTGATGTCGCAGTTTTCCTTACAATAAGGAAATCTGTTCTTTTATGTGAAGTTAGTTCATGTTCCCAGGACTGTCACAACTTTGAAGCACTCTTTTGTCACAGCTAGGCTACATAAACTTATTGTTATTTCCATGATGGAGGCATTCAATGTATCCTGCTGACTTACCACTCTACTAAGTGTGGCACATAATTGTACAATTTTCTGAAATAAAATAAAAGGCAGTGAAACTAGATTTTTGCATTCAAACAAAATTTCCCCCTGTTGTAACTAAGTCATTTTGCAGAGTTCTAGAAGGCACCCAATCAGTAGTTAATTTCCACATTTAATATTTCCACTAGACTACTACACTGCTCTATTTAGCTTGTTCTTTTTTATGTGCTTAATACATAAAAATACTATTATAGTACATAAGCTCTGTCACATCCAATGTTCTATAAGGCGCATCTGGGCGAAGGCGTACCGTAGGGTTGGTGTGCGACCCTTGTACACAAGGAACAAAAACTGATGTTTGTTCAAAATGTAAGAACTGAAGTTGTGCTTTGAACTCTAGAGACCAGAAAAAGAAAAGTAGATTAATATTCTTCTGTGGCAGTTATTATTTGTTAATGATATTTCTCCTCTTTTTTTTTAATTATTATTTTAAGTGAATCCCCCTGCAATTATGTAGCCAAAAAGAGAACGTTAAAATAATTTTTCTTTATCTACAATGTTACGTTTTCATGTTACTTATTCAAGTATCATAGTAGAAAAATATTAATTTTTTAAATCTAGATGTGTTCATGGTAGTTTTCATGACTAGAAAGTCCAATTTTTTAATAACTTTGCGCTTTATGAAGATCATATCTAATCAAATATTTCTTATTTCAGGGATAAAGATGATCAAAGCATGCGAGAAGCTTCCAAGGATTAAGATGGTTTTTTTTGGGTTGATTGAACTTTTTACAGCTTGGTGGACAAAGAAATGGAACAACTCTCAGGAGTGACATTGGCTTGAAATTTTTCGCAACTCTTTTTATATAGTACAGTGCTGGATGTGTTTGATCAAACGGAACCAGAGTTGTCAGAAGTCAACCTCGGACTAGATACCATATCTTTGCAGCTGAAGTTGCATTTCTCTGATAGAATCCCAGATATATCTCCTGTTGTGCCTACTTATGTTGCTTTTTGAGCCCCACTGTGAGGAGTGGATGTCGATCTCAATGATGTTGTTGATATCGTAGTCAAAGAAAAGACATTTGCAAGGTGACATATCCTCTCTCTTTCGATATTTGTGCGTGTGGTGGGTAGGGGGCGGGTAGAAGGGTAGGCACCATGCACAAGCCTTTGAGTGTGCACTTATTTATTTATTTTATTCATTTGTTGTTCCCTTTGCTCCTGTCGCCATTTTGTAGTAGCTTGTTATTGAAATCTTCCTGTTCCATGACATTTTTACTCTTAGAATGGGCCCTTTGTGAAATATGCACCTGAAAGTTGAACTTTGAAGTTTTGCAGATTTATTGGTTGGCCTGGGCATGATTGGTGAAAAAGTCTTGAGCAAAGGGCAAGCAAGGAGGCCTGTCGGCATGAATATGCACATAACAAGGCCGAAAGGGATGTAGCAACGAACTTGAATTGATGTTGCATGAATGGTTCAGAAAACAACTTTGACAACACAAAGCAGGTTGGTAGTGCTTTTCAGGCGACATGTTTTATTTTATATTTTCCACTGTTCTTTTCAACCTCTCGCTCCAACCAAGAGAGTAAATATCCATAGAACATGTTTTGTTATATCAATAATTTTAATGTTTGACTAGGATGTTAGTGGAAAAAATAATTATATCAATATGCATTTGAGTACCATATATATACATATTTATTTATTTATAAAGGAAGTTTTTTTTTTTTTTTTTTTTTTTTTTTTTTTTTTTTATTCTTTATAATATTATAGCGAGCATAATTGTCAAGTTAGGATGTCCCCAAGAAGTGGCGCAGTTGGTTGAAGACTTGAACTTTGAAGACATGCTCCCCTCAAGGTCCCAAGTTTAAGACTTACTTGTGACATTAATTTGTAGACATCACTCGTGTCTCCATTCCTTTGATGTCTCTTGATCCCTAGCCTAGGGACGGGCGTGGTTACCCTTGTTTTAAAAAAAATTGTCAAGTTAAGATGGATGCTATGATTCAACATAGATTACCATTTACCTGTCAACATTTTTACAAAACTTGACTATCGTTTTCTTTTCATAGGTTTCACTTTCTTGATTTTCAGTGGAGAAGTTTCCATCCATACCCGATTCTCTTTTTTTCTTGTAAAGCACTTTATTGCATATTTATCTGACACAATATTCTCCAATGTTTCAGGTTGAAATTGATTTAAGAGAACGGAGGAGGTTCTAGATCTTAGAGGAGCCAGTAAGGTAATTTTCCAATTTATCTATTATGATGGTAAGAAAAAAAGCTAAAACTTTTTAGTAGTCTACTCATTACTGGACCTACCTTTCTCATAATAGTGCATTGGGAATCCTTTTCCTATTTCTTCCTGGGTAAAAATGAAAGTTAGATATCATTTAGGTGGAGTGGAGTCCTTTAAGGAGGGTCACTTGATTTGACTAGTTTACACAAATGTGGACTATTCACATAGAACAACACATTTAGTTGACAAGAACTAGTAATTAATTCTGAACCAGTAACCAAATCACTATGGTGTTCACTTGAATTGGCTTCCTAAATTCATTCTGTTAGTGTATTAGTTTAACCCTAAGTTACTGCTAGTATTGAAAATGATGTCATAAGCTAGCTTGTCGGATTTGCCAAGTTGTATACCACTGTCATCCTAATCTGGTACACCTGAAAATGTTCTCTGTCCCCACATTCAAGAAATTAATGCTTGAAAACAAAAATAGGTAAAAAGTCAATTAGTTTTTATAAAAAAATAATTAAACTTAGTTGCAAATGAAGGCATAGAACAGTCATGAGATGAAAACAGGTTCAAAGCTGAGAGAGGATTAGATGAGCGAATGTAAGAAATTAAAGATATTTGTCTGTATATTTGTAGATATGATACAAATTATTACAATAAATTTTTCTTGAGGATTTACCCAGGAAAGAAAGATTGTCCCCCACTTGGTCATCTTCCATTAAGCAATAAACCAAAAAACACATGGCTTCCCTCATTTATAGGGATAACAATAAAGTTCATTGACTCACATTCACTTTCTCCTCTTAATTATGGGTTTGAGGATTTACCTCATTGCACACACATGGCCACTACAAATTGACTTACCATTTAATAGATTGGGTGAGAAATGATATCAATAATATTAGGCTGCCCTTGATTATTTTGAAGCTGTAGGCCTTAAATTTACCCTGATTTGGCTTTAGGATTCAGTAATGGTGGAATGTATGTGGATTTTGTCGGCAATGTTAGACAATGGTGACTGCTCACCAACTAGAGAAGAAAGCTTTTATTATTATTTCATTATACTTTTCTTATTCACTTTTTAGTATGCTTATTAATATGCCATTCCACTCATTGTTGTTATTGTTAAAGGGAAAGTAGATATAATTATTTGTACAGGACATGCTCTTTTCTACAACGAATCTTAACCATTTGAATTGCTGAATTGTTTGTGTTTTGAATTTTTTCCACTTTTTTTTTTCAAGTTGATTGCTTTTGAAATTGATACTCATCCATTTTTGTGTATCATGATGTGAAAAAAAATAGGTAGAGTTAATTGCTTTCTGACTTTTTATTTTTATTTTTTATTACTTTATTCTTCTATTGCATAGTTTGTAATTTACTTTTTTATTTTCAAGTAGAAATTTAGTATTGATTCTTCTAAATTTATGTGGAACTAACTTCCTGAAAGTTCTTACTAGAAGAAAGATGTAGGAAATTATCTTACAAAAACAGTTTACCGCCCGTGAGGAAGAAATAGTTCAGAAAAGATTTTGGTTATCATTAATAGAGCATAGCTAGAAAACTTATAGAATCTTAACACGGGACTCCCATCTGACTCTACTTTAGTTAGTTGTCGAATTTTGAAGTAACTCACAGAAAATTAATTTATAGTTAGGTAGTTATTATAGATTGACCTCTAAACACTATATAATTCACAATACTCTCTTATTAGATCAGCTCATAATAGTTAAATATGTTTCTTAATCAGTCGGGGTAGTGGTCGAAGACTTGGGTTTTAAAGGTGTGTTCTTCTCAAGGTCCCAAGTTCGAGACTCACTTGTAACATTAATTTGTAGACACTTCTCATGTCTCCATTCTTTTGATGTCTTTTCGTGCCTGGCCTGGGGATGGGTGTAGTTACTACGGGTATAGTGGAGCGAAATTTCGATTTTTCGATTTAAAAAAAATATATAAGACAAACTAGGTAATAATTGTTAACTCTTCCTTCCTTCCCCTAAAAATAGGGGAAGGAACTTGCTACTTGCTACTTTGCTTGCATACTCTCTTGATAAAAGGTTGCATTTTTTTTTTTTTTTTTTTTTTTAAAAAAAAAAAAATAAATAAAAAAAAAATAAAGGGTTGCATTCCTGACTCAATTTTCTTCCCTCTCAGGATTTGTAATCTGTTCAACACCATTTCTTAAATATATATCTGAAAAAAATTATAATATTAGAAGCAGATTGTTACCAAATATCTGGTGGTGTTTTTATCTCTATTTTGCCATCTGTTGCAGTAAAATTTGTATGGTGGGAATTTGTTTGAATTAGTCATTGAAATCTCACCTAAAAGGACAATAGTGTTGAGATTAGCTCAATGATTTTGAATATGAAATAAATACTTTGCATTATACACTAATGTCCCCCTTTTTTTCTTTTTGTTTGAATGACATTTTACTGTTTAATTCACATGCTAATCTACTTTTTTTGGTATGAACTTTTGGCCCTTTCCCTATGAACTTTGCTACAAAAGAATTTCCCTATGAACTTTGCTACAAAAGAATTTCACTATGCATTTTCCCATCAAAACCCCTTCCCCACCAAACCTTCATTTAATTGGTTAAGTGGCCCCATTTTCAAGAGGGAAAAAATGGTAGTGTATATAAAAAGCTAGGTGGAGATTGTGATTTTCAAAATACCACCCATTTAAACCTTTCAATAATTAAGTTTTTTTTTAAGAATAATTATCAAACCTACTGCCCTTTTAATTCTAGATATGAAATAGAGGGGGATTAAGCTTACCATTGTATGTCTAATCATTTGCTCTTGGTTTGGACAGATTTGAAATTTTGGTTTTTTCTTTGACTAAACATGTTAAAGTTATTGTAATAATGGCATTGATGAATAGATTGAAATGATATTATTTATGGTTAAACAGGGAATACTACACCATAATGGACTTAGCATTGTAGTAATTGGCATGAATCTTCAATTTTCAAATATTATTGTTGTATTAAAATACTGGAAATAATTACTATGCTTCTTAGTATATATAACAATTGTTGATGTTCTAAGAGATATTGGCAGGAATTTGTGACACTATTTGAGAATCTTAGAGTTAGATTCACAATTGAGATATTGGCATGATCAATTTAAGCAAATATTATGCAATATGTCAAGAACTATTAATTATAATTACATAATTGTATCACTTAAATATTGATGCTATCATCAATAATTTCACAAATGGGTCATATAGCATTAAAGCTTCTTTTCTAGCTCATGACTTGAAACATTGGGTAATTGCTAGCACGACTATTTGCACGTTTTTAAAAGTTTATTATTTCCTTTGTGTTTTCATTAAATCTTTCCATATGTTCCTACTATTGTTGAAGATTTAACAAAAATTGTGACAAAATCAATTTTCACATAATTTAATTAGTCTGTGTATCATACTTCTATCTCAAAGATGTCTGACTCCCTACCAATGACAAATAGTCTAGCTCACAAATTATTATTATTATTATTTAAATTGAGTATTACAAGTTATTTAAATTTTTCACACTTTTAAGTGTTGAATCTCTGCTATAAAGTTACAGATTCGAGATTTGTATCTCTCCCTTCAAATGTTGTTGAATTCCTACTTGTTGATGTTGTAAGTGAATTGTTAAAAAAATATAGCACAACTGATATAATATATTATTCATGTAAGTGAGTTTCATGATATATCAATAAAAGCATAACTTAATTGGTATGATATGTGATTTAATCATTAAAAGTAATAAAATTCAAAACTTTAACTCGTAAATGTAGTTAAATATTATATATTTCAAAAGTATAGGTTTTTTTTTTTTTGAGAAGCTCAAAAGTATAGGGTTTGACAAGTCATTTAAGTTGAAAAACATGCGTATGGAGTAGGTCTTAAAATATTATTTTCATTTAAAGAGCAGAAGAAATAAAAAAACAAGATGTTTCATTGGCCACTATATTGACATTTTTTTAATAAAAGAATATATATCAATGAAGTGGGGTATTTAACACAAAAATAAGTGGATAGAAAAATCTAAATCTGATTTTTTTTTTTTTTTCTTATTAAAAAAAAAAAACCTTTTCATTTTTCTTTCGCCAACGGTCAGGTGATGATCATTTTAAATATAAAACCCAGATAAGACCTTCAAATTAATGCTCGCTACCAAATTATCCGTTTGGTAGGTTATTTCACTTGATTATTTCTTTTATTGAAACACTCATAATGTCTCCTTTCATTTATAATTTTTAAGAAAACAATTTTAGTAATTTAAAATTATCTAATTTTATTCATTGAATACTAATATTATCCTTTTGGTCTCCTTCACCCACCAAAAAAAGGTCAAGCTATGAAGAGGAAATAAAGGATGGGACATGGTGGTTGGCCATTGAAATTTGAAAATGGAAATGGTAGAGAGAGAGAAAAAAAAAAGTTTCAAACTTTTTTTACACACAAAGAAAGTTACCAGTTGGTGTTAGGTTTATTTTGATTTATCAAGTTGGGGGAAGTAAAAAATATATGTTGGGTTTAGGTAAGATTATTTGAAAAGCTACATTTCTTTCTCTCCATTTTTCTTAATAGTTCAAATCCGAGAGAACAACAACAAACCTTTTATATATATATATTATATATATATATATATATTTTTTTTTTTTTGTAGAATCTAAGAATTTTCACCGTCAAACTCATGATCGTAGAATTGAATTTGGTTACAATCAAATCAACATGTCGTCGACCCTTTCTGTCATAATTTAGAGTTTATATGATTCGTGAGAATGATAAACTTTTTTTTCCTCTTTCTTTATTGTTAGATTCTACAAAAATATATA
>JBBMEF010000028.1:6591363-6625717 GCA_037832685.1 Sicyos baderoa | reverse complement strand
GAGAAAAGGGGGGGGGGGAAAAAAAAAAAAAAAAAAAAAAAAAAAAAAAAAAAAAAAAAAAAAAAAAAACTTACTTTCTACTCTGCTTCTGGGAGATTACAGTTCTTCTGAATCAAAAGGTTGACAAAACTGTTGGCTTTCTCATTGAAGCCAGCTTCAACAAATGCATTTACAAGCCTGTTACAAACAGAAACATCAAAATCAGTACTTGTTGATTGTTTCCACTGATCAATAACTTCTCCAATTTCCTCCAAATGATCAAGCATCAGGTAACAAGAAATAATGCAAATATAGTTTCTACTTGTCATTTTTTGCTTTGTCATCCTTAATGATCTCCAAATCTGATCAATTTTGTCCTTGTTCCCCAGACCAGCATACAAGATAATGAGGAGGTCATACGTAATCCATTCTCGCTGCGTAATGCCACTCTCAGACTCCACTACGGAGTTCGACTCTGAATGTAACAGATGAGCTGACGTAACGTATATGTTGACAAGGTCAACATATCGCGCCCAATCTTCATTTGAATTGGGGTTGTGGTTTATTTCGTCGAGGATCTGTCTAACACCATCCATATTTAAAGCTGCAGCCAAGGAGCTGATCCAAAGATTATATGTGAAAATGTCGGGATGGACCATCTTTTGTTTCAGGTCATCTACTACCGAAGATACCTTTTCGACTTGCCCGACCGACATGTACAATGTCATCATCTCGTTGAACGGAAGTGCGGTGAGAGGTACGTCTGTCTCCTTTAGTTTTAGATAAAGAGTTTCAGCCTTTTCAGTGAATTTGGACCCAGCAAAAGAGTGAAGGAGCGCAGTATATGTCTCACAGGTTTTGGCATCAATAGGCAGACCTTCGAAGTATCGTTCAGCTGCATCGATGCCAAATACTTTCGTCATCAAGTCAATGCGGATTGCAAAGTCGGAATCAGATAACTCTAATCCATTATGAGTCAACATCCATTCTGAAATCTGCGAGCAAGAAAACAGTATTGACAGTTAGTGATGTGATGTGCAAAAATGTAATGGAGACAAGACCAGTTGCATTCGTTGTAAATAAAGAAGATGACATAAAAGCCCCGGATCAGCATACCACAAGTTCTTCTTCTTCTTTTTTTAACTGGAAATTATTAGAGATTTGCCCCACACTACAAATCCGGGAGCACCTGCGCCCGTCCCACAGATTATCAATCGAAGAAAACGATCGGGATCCTGTTACTTATTCCTTGTTTCTGAATATCAGCATATTTACATGATCATAAATAAATTATGCAAGCCGAGTAAACTTTTGAAGGAACATCTAAATGCAGTTCTTCAATCATTTAATTGGACTAAAATTATGTGAATTACGTTCTCTAAGGATGAAGGAAGGCTCTAAACAAGGAAACTACACCTTTCATTCCAACAAAATATTTTTGCAACTCAAACTTTCAATTTCTCATATCGACCAACAGTCCGTCAAATCTTCTTCCCGTTTTTTCCTTTCCCCATAAACATACTTTTTACATTAATCTCATTACAAAACATTTGTTGTGATGTTGAATTCCCTCCTTCCTCTTTATGCAGCATAAAGGACAAGACCGAGAAAGGGGTACTGTTGCAGGGGAAAGGAGGGGCCATAACACTTTGAGTCTAAGGCTTTTGCTGCAAAATCTAAGGCTTACACAATACAGTCTACTACCTCCTAAATTTAGAAACTATGGACCCAGTAATTTGTCTTGCAATGGTGTACCAAATCCCAATTTTGATCCATGTTACGAACGCCAACTCAGAAAATTTGGGCGTACTGTATCCTTTTTTTCGAACTTGGGACCTTGAGGGAAGCACACCTTCAAAGCCCAAGTCTCCAACCAACTGCGCCATCCCTTGGGGACCGTACTGGATTATCTCTCAATACATTGTCTAAGCATGGCGATTAAGCAAATCGCATCAATCACTTTTCCTTCATTTGGTCATATAGCTGCTAAATCATTCAAAGTTAGTCACGCTGACATTAGGGACCAGCTCCTATTTTATCCTTATCAAGTTTAAAAATACAATTACTCAACTCCCTCCGAGACATATCTGGAGCCAAATCCTTATGCCTTCAATTTCATGCATTCATTGATAGACAGTCTGATAAAAATCTCAAATTCCTACAAAGTAAAGGTGAGTTTAGAAGCTTCCTTCATGCACTCAATCAACCAAGTGTTTTCTTCCACCATCTTGTACTTGTCTTCATGTTCATCAATAAAACTTGTTTGTTGAAAAAGAAACATCAACAGATGATTTAAAAAGGGCTGAATTACAAGCTTAGTCTTTGAACTCAGGTTTGTGTCAAATAGGTTCTTGAACTTTTGAAGCGTCTAATAGATCTCTAAACTTTAATGGTATCAGTTTGTACTTTTTCACATATCAATGAAAAGTTTATGTTTCCTATCTAAAAAATTGGTAAATGTAGTAGTTGCTATGAAAGGAAAGGTAAGCATTGACGGTAGTATCAGTAGACTTGAGATCTATCTTGTTGTACATGGGTTTCGAAGAACTCTTGAGCTTAATTATTTTGACAACTTTAGCCCTCAGAAAATAGTGTTTTATTTACTCTTCGTACTACTTTTATTTGAGAGACATAACAAACAGACACCAAAAATTAATTCAGAAATTGTTTTCTAGTTCCTAATAAAGAAAATTTCTTCTGCTAATTACATAAATCTTATATGGCCTGCATCAATCTCCACACGTTTGATTTCGACATACATTTCTTCTTGTTCTAAACCAAAAACAAGGTTAGAGGGCGTACTTCAATCTGAAATACTTGACTAACTAAACTAACCAAATAACTAAGAACTACAAATACAAATACAAACCTAGCTAAAAAATGCTCATACAGATCATACTTCACAAGTACACATTTCCTTTGAATTATATATATATATTTTATTTTTTATTATTTTTTTTTTTTTTTTGATATCTGTGACTTTTCGGGCCAGCTTTCGCGCACCTCGACTAATGTCACGGGACATACTGCCAGACCCTACAACATTTGGATGCCAAATAAACCCGTAGGAAATTAATTCCTAGGTAGGTGGCCACCATGGATTGAACTCATCACCTTATGCACCTCAAGACCCTCTATGACCAATTGAGCCACTCCATGATGGTTTCCTTTGAATTATAATTGAGACGGCACCTTACACTCTACACCAGCATTTCTTAACTAGCAGCAAATTCTCAAATTATTTGTTGACTTTCACCTATAATCTTCTTTTTTAGTAGAAGAGGGATGGTTGGTTAACCACCACTCCTCAAGCCCCCGTTGTTTGTATTTGGTAATAAACAACCACTCTAAACCACTCATCAAACCCCACATTAAACGACTATCGAACCCATCAGTCAACTACTGCTAACACCAATCCTAAAACGAGTAGTTAGTTACCCAACCACTACTAACAATGGTCTCCAAATGAGTAGTTCACTATTCGAACCACTATTAACACCAATTTCCAAATGAGTAATAATTATACGTACAAGAATGCAGACAAGAAGAAGAAAACACAAAAAAACAGTACCTCGAGAGCATGCTTATACCGCTGAACCCTTCTGAGCTCTTTGGATATATTCCGAAGCTCAGTGATCAAAACTCGATTGCCCTCGCCCGTCCATCTCTGAAGAGCATTGGTAGCACTTCGCTTGGGCAATCTGAGCCGAAATATTCTGCTCTTCAAGTCATCGGATTCTTCAGAATCCACTGATTCCTCAAAAGATTCACTCCTCAGAGCTCCACGAGAGCAATAATTCGATACACCGGCTTCGTTGAAGACCGGGATCGCTCTGAAACTTTGATTTAACAAGCCTCTGTTCCTGAATTTTCTAGGGTTCGGATCGATCAACAAAAATCCCCAATTAATGCAATACGCTAGAGATTGAAAGGATTACAGTAATGAATTCCTCATAGAATACAGATTCGTTTTGAGGATTAAGATTCAGTTCGATTCAAAGTGGAAATTTGGAACCAAACACTTGTACATCTTCCTAGTAGCCAAACGAAGAAATGAAAAAAAAAAAAAAAAAAAAAGATGCAGCCATGCTTACCGGCTTAAAGTGATGAAGAGAGAGCGAGAAGCCATGGAAATGAAGGGATCAGTTGTTTCGATTTCGCTTTTGCTTCTTCTTCAATCGGCGACGAGTTTGTGGCCTTTTTGACACTCCACGAAGAACTCTGTAAAAACTAAATGGAATATAAAAAAATAATAAATAATAAAAATGTACATCTAATTGTTTTTTTTTTTTTTTTTAAGAAGAATATACATCTAATTGTTGAAGTGGTTGGATGATTAAATATTTGAATGGTTAAAAATAGAGAATTTTAGTAGATGTAACGTTTTTTTATATGAGTTAGAAACAATAAATTTATACGGGAAGAATCGGTACCGTAATGATTTTATTGAAACAATAAATTTATTTGTACGTGAATTTAAAATGAATAATAAAAAAATAATTAAAAATAAATTATTTTGAAAAAATGAATTAATTAATTTTGAAATATTATAAATAATTGATTTAAAAACAAATTAATAATATAAATTATTTTGAGTAATTACATAGTGTAACTTTTTCAAAAAATAATTAATAAACACTCTTTTTATAATCTGACTAACAAAACACCTTTCCCTTTTTATCTATACTTTCATTTTGACAGCATTTTTTAATTGAAGGGTAGCAAATTTATTATTTGTCATTTACTATCATTTTTAGTTGAGTTACTTTTGTTGGCTAAAGGATGATTGTTGGTGGGGTGTTGGTTTGGTAAGTTATTTGTAATTCAATTCATCTCTACAATTACGAGTTTGAGAATGGCAGTATGTTTTATGTAGAATTTGTGACTCTCTTCTCAATTTTAAAAGATTAATTGTGTTGATTTAAATTATACGGTAATAATGTTCCAGTCTTCTGTACCTATTTCTTCCTATTAATAATATAAAAGCGTCTTAATTAAAGAGATATACAAGTGATTGAAAAAGAAAACTCTCATATAATTTGAGGAGTTCTAAATTATTGAATTATAAGTGAAATTATATTTAAGAGTTTATGGAAGATTTGTAGGAAGGTTTTATTCACTTTTTGAAATTGTTTCATCCAAATGTAGAGTTGAATCAACAATAGAGCAAATCCTCACTGACTTTTAAAAATTATGGATACACATTAAAGAAGATTTGGTATATAGCCAGCAAAAGCAATAGTTGAACATCACTATTTTCTCATGACGAGGTTATCATGGGTTCAATTCTCTCAATTATAGTTGAACTAAAATTTAAAATAATAATAATAAATTAACTTTTTTTTTAGATGTCTATAAATTAATGTCACATATAAATTTTAAATTTGGAATTTCGAAGGACACACCTTCTAAACTCAAGCTATCAACCACTTATGTCACACAGTCACCATGAGATTTGAATTTTAAATAAAAAATGCTTTATCCTTTTTCTTTTCTTAAATGCGAAGACTACCAAGTGTAAGTTCGGACTTAACTAAGAGACCTAACTAAGAGATTGTTTGGCTCAATTTCGAGAATATTTTTGTTATTAAGGGCTTGTTAGTCAAAATCAAGGGGTTGTTTGATCCAACATTTGGAGAAGAACATCACGGCATCATCCGTCTAAATCTAATGCTATCGATTGATTTTACGGTATAGCATCGAAATCATCTCCCAAGTTGAAAGTACTAGCATTGGAGGTAATGAAG
The DNA here is from genome assembly GCA_037832685.1 of Sicyos baderoa. NCBI lineage: Eukaryota > Viridiplantae > Streptophyta > Magnoliopsida > Cucurbitales > Cucurbitaceae > Sicyos > Sicyos baderoa. Next base: position 6,619,991 of record JBBMEF010000028.1, on the reverse strand, counting down.
AACAATAAAGATTTGAAAAATATAAGATAAGACAAATGGGTGTTAAGAATAACTAAGCAACAAATAACCCACAAATGATGTTAAACTTTAGATTGTGAGGGGGGGTTTTGTTGTCATATGCAACATACAAAGAGTGCTTGGAGTATCTTATTCAATCCGATATTTGCAAAAAGAACTTTATAGAGTAGGAAGAATGAAGGAATTTCACTTTAAGTACTCGATCCTATAAAAAAAATGTTGTAGCATCTAATATGATTGTACAATACTTTCCTAAACAACTAGAATTACAAATGGGGAAGGGAACCAAAAACCCTGGACAACTGCTCTCAAATAATAATAGAATCAAATATCGACTTTCGGTGAATTGAAAATTTCTTCAACGACGTGCTAGAGTAGTCGTCTTAAACATATCATAGACTCTATTTTTGTCATTTAAGTAATCTCCATTGTAAATAGTTTTGTGACAAATGTTTACAAATTGAGTTCATACATAATGTATAGTCTTAGAAATCTTATTCAATTTCATATCATGTTTTTATATCAAAAGGAATAGCTGTCCATCCCCAATAAACTTCAAAGTTGTTGAAAATGAAATGATTTTAACAAGTTAGTAACCTAATATTGAAGATAGTCACCAACAAGAAAAAACCATCATCTTAATCAAATTCATATGATAAATTTTGATAGAAGCTACAACATTTATACAACATCCAGTATGAGAACTTCACAAAAACAAAACATGTTTTTAACTTTGTATATATCATTAATCTTTTCAAATTCCATGTATATTTAAAAAACAACATTATAACAATACATCTGTGGTTCGAGTTTTCGATACCGAGATTCTAGTTCCCAACTCCCTATTGTGGGTTGGAATGCGAATTCCCGGAATCCAGTATCGTAATCGTAATCGAATTTTCGAAGTTGAACTTTGTTCTTAACTCAACTTCAGAGACCAAAAACCAAAGAAAAGAAAAAAGAAAAGAAAAACAGAGTTCAACTGTGATCAATTCCCAATACTTCTCTGAGTGGAAGATCTCATCAGAAATTTTCCACTGAAAGACACTGACCTGTTCATAGCAGCTGAAGAATTCCCACTTTCCTGTGATAATTTCTTCGATCCATTTTCATCATCACGATCAATTTTTTCACTAACACCACCAAAAACAGAGCAAATTCGAAGAGCTGATACTGAATCTAAAGACACAGATCTTCTCACAGCTTGAAAATCCCCAATTCTTTGTTCTAATTCATCATCACCCAAATGAATTTCATCTTGTTCTTCAACAATTCTCACAGAATTTTCCTCCAATTCCTCCATCTGGGCTTCTTCAGAGGCCGACGCCGGCTGCGGCGATGGAGTCACGGATTGAGCCTCGGCCACCGCCGCCGTGACCGGGGCGCGGCACATGGGGCAATTGGTGTGGGATCGAAGCCAGGTATCGATACAGGGGAGATGAAAAGCGTGGCTACATTTGGGCAAGAGTCTAAGAGTCTCATCTTCTTCGAATTCGCTTAAACAAACAGAGCACTCTGTTCCGTCGATCAAGCCCTCGCCGGATTTGAACTTGCAGACAGCGATGGCGTCGATGACCGCCGCCGGGAGGCCGACGGTGCGGATATACCAAATGGGGTGGTCCAAAACAGGGCCGTGCTCTTCGTCGAGAAACTCCTCCTGGTGGGCGGCGGCGGCGGCGGCCGGAGGGATGTCAGTGCGGCGGCTACGGCGGCGAGCGTAAAAACGGGCGTAAACGGCGTAGAAGAGGACGAGGAAGAAGACGATGGAGAGAACGGCGACGGTGGCGGTGACCCAGTTGGTGATTTTGTGAGTTGATTTGTTCAGATCGGATGGCGGTGGGATTGGAAAACAGAGATCTGGGCATTGTTTATTGCAATCGGAAGAGCAGTAAACAGTGGAGTAAGACAAGCAGTCTTTAGGGCAGGGTTTCTTGAGGTCGTCGTCGTCGTCGGAGAGAAGCTTTCGGGAGAAGAAATCCATGGCGGATTTGAAGAACAGAGGAGAAACAGAGAAAGGAAAGGGTTGAAAATGGAAAAACCAGGCGGCTGAGAGATTAGGTTATTGAAAAAGTCTTGATTGTTGACTTTTTGGTTGTGGAAATTGATGGGTGTATTTGGGCCAGGAGTGGCCCACTAAAGAATATGAAATGGAGGGTATTTTAGGAAATAAAAATTCTCTCTTACTTCTCCCATATTCCAAATAGCCACTTGTTTAGATGTTTAGGATATTTGTTTTTAGTATCGTCTAGAAGATCATTATAAATACCGTTTTCGGGATTCAACTCATGATTATAGTGTTGAACGTGTTTAAAGGTTTCAGAATTTTAGACATTATTTTATGTTCAGGTCAGTTTACGCGCATCTCGATTAATGTCAGATATATCGTCTAACCCTGTTATATTTAGATGTCAAATAAATTTGTAGGAAAATTAATTCTTAGGTAGGTGGTTACTACATATTGAACTCATCACCTTAAATACATCAATGTATTCTTTAGACTACTTAAGTCATTCTATAATGGTTGATCAACTAGTTAAAGAATACGTTGTGATAAAGACTACGTTTGAAATGTGTGTACATGATAAGGCGAGGGAGTTGAAGGTAGCTCGAGCTGAATTTCTTAACTAATGACCGAACATCTCTTGTTGACATAGGTGTTAATGTTGCTTTTTGAAACGAGACTAGTAACAAAAACGAGTTTTTCAATCTTTGAATAAATATTAGATGCGAAGTTATTAGCTGTCTAGAACAATAGGTTATTAGATTCTCTTCAACAGGTACTATTGGGAGAGATAAGATAAGGGCTTTAGTATCTGAATTTCTTGAAGATTTCTTTTGGGCCTTGTTCTACCAACATGTGGCTCATAATCTTGAAGGGTAGGTAGGCTTTGTCAAACATGTCATTTTTTATTTAATCGAACCTATGATCGTGACCTTGAAATAATTTGTCTTCGAACAATAAAATTAATATACTACTAACTCTTTCCAAAATAGTCTCACATATTATTAAACTAAAAGATCTTACCAACAATAATATAGCTTAATGCACATACTATAAAATAATGATTAGAAGATCATGTTCTTTTTTACTTAGTATTCTAATTGTACTTGATTTTTTTTTTTTTTTAGTTCAATTTTTTTGTTCTTTGAATACTTTTTTGTTTGGTTTAATAGATCGGTGGGGTTTAATATGAGAAGTTTTATAATAGTGCCAAAGATAAGTGTAAATACTAAATAGTCAAACAAATTAACCGAAGGTTGAATCAATTAAAACTTTTATTTTGTCTAATATAATATTTCCTTTTAAAAACATTTGTCTACTATAACTTAATTATTATGATGTAACACATTTTTTTAATTTTCTACAATTAAGTGAAAGATTCAAATTCATAACATTTAGTTATAATAGAGTTGAGAGTTAAACTTTGTGAGGTTAACGATCAACTGACAAGAGAAGAATTTCCATTGTCAGTGCAACAATTTCAAGTGAAAGACTTAAAAGTTTTACTTAGTTTTTGTTTTGTTGTTTATTTTGCTGTAAAAAAAACAACAACAATAAAATTTAGGCCCAGTTTGATAACTATTTGATTTCTTGTTTTTGATTTTTTAAATTTAAGCTTATTCTTTCTTAAATTTTCTGCAATGTGCTACATCCTTTCTACCATTTATTCATCTTTCAGAAAGTAGAAGAACACTAGCCAACTTTTAAAAACAAAAAACAAATTTTAGGAATTTACTTTTTTTTTATTTTTAAAAGTTGGTTGGTCTACCCCTATTTTCTGAAGAAAAGTGGTATACATGATGAAACTAATTGTAGAAAATTTGGAAGAAAATATGCTTAAATTTAAAAAATAAAAAACAACCAACAAAATGATTATCATAAGCGGCCTTAGAAGTTAAAATTAATATTTTTCGAACACATTTAAATTTCTTTCCTTTTTTTCCTTTATTTTTTATTTTTTATTGTGAGATCTAAAATTAATTCGACCGAATGAACCGACGGAAGATAACACTTTGTTAAAAAAATCAACCAACCTACAATATGTATTATATTCATTATTATTGTTATTATTGTGTTTTTTATATACATTGATTTTTTCTATAACCAAAGACTGTCATTTACCTTAGTTATTTAAAATAAAATATGTATTAATTAAAAAAAATAGTTGAACAAATTAACTTTTTTTTAGTACACTAAAAAGTTAAAATGACTCGAATTATAAATTTGGATAGTTATTAAACACATTTATGTTATTTGAGCTATATATATTACATATTTATTTTGGTTTGTTTTATTATTATTAAGTATGGTAATGAATTCAATCGAAATATTTTTCATTATTGTATGGTACTAGATAGAAAAAGAAAATTGATCGAGATTTTCGATATCAAATTTTTTATAAAATCGACTTCAACCGACCGACGAACACCCCTATCTTCTCTTCTTCTTGCCATCCCTTTTCTCTCCATGTAGACGTTGTCCCGTTGGTGTCCCTCTCTTTCTGATCTCCTCCCCACCTTTGTCGTCATTTTGGATCTAAAAGATTTGATGGATCTAAACTATTTTAGATCTAAAGACAAAGGGTTGAGGGAAAAAGGAAGAGTTGGGAAGAGATAAGGGTGGTAGGGTACAAATATGAGATTTTTTTTTTTTTTTTTTTTTATCTTCAAAATTTGTATTATATTTTTTCATATGGCTTCGAGTACTAACTTAGCGACATCAATATATATCTAATCATTTATAGAGATCATAAGTTTGAATTCTCTTTACTCCTTATGGTTGTGTAGAGCTAAGAAAACTCATTCATAAATAATTTATGTGTATTTCTACCATTCTCACGAAATAGGAAATTAACCCATAGATAGATGATTCAAACTCAATAAAACTTATAACTCTTAATTTCTTAATGATTTTCTATGATGGTCAAATTATATCGTTGGCATTATTAACATTAGGGAATTTGCGCTGGATAACAAATTTCTTACTCTACATTAGAATTATAACAACTTTTTAAAAATATTGCAAATATAGCAACTTTTTTTGATAGACTCTATCAAACACTATTAATGGAGTCTATCAGACACTATTGATGGAGTCTATAAATCTGATTTTGCTATATTTGCAAATATTTTCAAAAAGTTGCTATTTATTCAATTTTTTTGCCTTATTGTAATGTACATGCAAATTCCCCTATAAATTTTTGTAAATAATTTCAAAACTTTCTTGCACTAACTTGCATCTGGCTTAGTAATGATGTTTTTTTTTTTTTTTTTTTTGAGATTAAGTAGTAATGAGGTCATTTAGAAGTAATGAAATGTGTTACTTTTACTATCAAGTTTCTATTAGAAACAACAAATTTCTATTAAAGTACCTTTGGACAAAAGCACACTATTCTTAATTTGACAAAACACTACCAGCCTTTGCTTTATTTCCCACTCTCACAATCCATTCACAGAGGGTAGAATTAACTTCTTCTGGTAGCTCATCATGTGGGCAATGTCCTGAAATTTTGAACATATAGTCAACTAAAGGTAAAACAACAATAAAAAAAAATTGGTGAGATAGTACAACTAATATATATAGAATGTATTAATAACTAAAAGGCATGTGATTCAAGTCCTCCACCCTCTAATATACTTCAATAACAAAATAATAATAATAATATCCGTGAGTGTCTAGGCCAGCTTACGCGCACCTTGACTATTCTCGCGGAACGTACCGTCTGACCATACAACATTTGTATGTCAAGGAAATCGGTAAGAAATTATTCTTAGGCGATAGGTGAAAACAAATAGAAGAACCATTTTCTCATCTTACCAGCATCCAATTCCTTGATTGTAACCCCAGCATAGTGTTCTTTAAGCATGGCCAACATAGACTTGGAGTTGTAGATAGGATCCTTCATTCCCTATGTAATAGCATTACAAACTCTTTAAGTACACATTTCTTTCTTCTACTAAAGCTTTTTCTTGGGACTAGAAATAATTGTCTTTGATATTTTGGTTTGGTTCATGACTTTTCTTTCGTTTTCATTGCTTCAATGAAGCTCTTACTATAAAAAAAAAACGTATAGACTTTGTTAACAAATTATATATCAAGTTACGAATTCGATCTCATAACCTCTTGATCATAAATATATACTTTTATGTCCGTTGAGTTAAGTTCATATTCACAAAGGACCTTAATGACCAGAAATAGCTAGCTATTATGGAAATTGACTCATTTAACTCTTAAACTAAATTGAGACCTAAAACAAAGATCCATTCACACATCATCCTTTCTTTTAAAAGGAAATTGAATAATAGCACAAGTATTAGGGACTGAACCATTGTGTTTACCTGGATGATAAGAACCCTTTCCTCCAATCCTTCTAACAGATAATTAAGGGGAACTGAAAGATCAAAGCTGAAAATACTTTCCAGAACCACCAGGCCACCAGGATCTTGGGACTTTTTATCATACGTCAAGGTGACATTGGATGGAAAAACTTACACAATATCTGATGAAAAACTAAACTAGTTTCAAAACATAAAAACAAAAGCTTGCAAAAAGGATACAGCTCTTAGCATCTCACTGATAAGCCAGTTATCAGCTCGCTCGGTTCTCTACAGAGCAAAATAACAATGTTAAGTCAACGAGTTGTGGTAAATTTAATTATATCAACCAATAAAAATATAAGGTTTTAGTTGACAACTTGACATACAGTAGGATAGCAATTCTTCACTATGTCCTTGGTTTTCAGTCTTAAGTAATATAAAAGGAGTCGAGCGCCCAACCATGCAGCAATAGAAACCTGCCTCTCCTACATTCGAGTTACAATATGTGAAAGTTAGAATGTTATGGATTATTCAAGGAAAAACAAATAAGGTTATATATCTCAATGGTTCCTGAAGTTTTAGGTTTATTTTCGGGAGTTTATAATGGATAGAAAAGTTAGTTGCCATATTAGAAAATTTGTTACCCAACAAACCTGCCTCTCCTATATTGATAAAGTATGTTATTGATGTATTAAAAAGAAAGTATAAAGTACCCACTATTATATAAGGTCTTACATTTGTGCCATTTTTGTAGCATATTTTATCATATGAAAAAATTGTCATTATTTAGGCTAGGAACATTATTATCGCAAACAACTAAGTTATTGTCATTATTCTACTGTTAAACATATGATACGTGAATTTGAATGTGTACTAATGCGATAACAAGAGCATGTAGGAGAAGTTGGATTTCAAATACAACCATTGTTTTTTTTCAAAAATGAAAAGGTTTCTATAATATTAAGTAAAGTTGATTTCCCCAAACAAGAAAGGGGAAAAGAGAGAGGAGGTGGGATGGTTTCAAGAAAAATGGCTTAAGACTATTTTTACTTCAACAGTGTGGTCGGGCATCTGAACCTCCAACCTCTTAGTCGATCATATTTTTGAGTTCAACTTTATGTCATTTAAGTTATGCTCAAACTTACCTTTCTAATGAATAATTCGGTCGTAGTAAGAAAAAAAATCAAGCAATAAGGGTCCAATTTATGTCCTAATATCCACTCAGCTGTGCAAATATTTGAAGCAACATTGCAAAACTGAAAATATAATAATGTTTACAAAACTCACCTTATTGAAGGGCGAAAAAGAATATCCTGGGATTACACTGCCAGCACTATTGATGAGGACAACGGATTTTACCAAAGAAGGCCAAAGAGAAGCGACAATGGCCACAAAATAACCTGAAAAACGAGCAAGAAAATTCCATTGGAGGTGTTACAGCAAAGAAGTTCCGAGATAGTTACGCAAATAAATGAGGTCAGTAGATTTGAACATACCGCCAATCGAATTTCCAACAAGATGTACTGGTCTACCCACAACTTCAACAATAAAATCTCTAAGAAATTCAGCCCACATTAGTTCACTATACACTATGTTTGGCTTTTCTGAACTCCCAAATCCCAACATTGTTATAGCCCAAACTTGATTTCCTCCTTCAGAAATGCCATGGATATTGTCACGGAAATGCTCCAAAAATGCACCAAAACCATGCACAAGAAGAATGGCAGGGCCCTCACATCCAACAACTGTGTACTGAAAATGAACCTTTCTTAAGGGAAGTAGCATTACGCATGTATGGCCACAACTTTGCAGAGAATATACTAATCGAACAACTTTTTTTTTTATGAACAAATCGAAGAGCATGAAGTCTCAATAAAATAACTGAAGAATAACCTTGACTTTTCTTTTAAACTCAACACAATATTTGGGGATAAGAGGATTTAAACATGCAACCGCTTAGTCTTAGTTATCAACTCATATATTATGTCAGTTTAGCTCAGCTCTTGTTGGTAAGAATAACCTTAATTTCCAAGCGGTGAAAAATGAAAAAGTAAAAAGACAGGATTCTCATCAGCTTTTATCTTTTTTACCATTTATGGAACAAAGTAATTTTTATTTGCTAACCTGAACAAGAAAGCCATTCCATCTCCAATTCCGATAAGAATGATTTCCCAAACGCCTTTCTTTGTTCTTCAGACACATAAGCCAATACCACTGTTGTAAAGATCAAATGAGAACCAGAAGATGTTTTTTGTATTTAAATTCATCTACAAATGAAAAACTTCATACAGTTAGACCAACTTAACTTCTAAAACCGATTTGTTTCAACAAAAAAAAAAAAAAAAAAACCCTTCTAAAACCAACCTTATGTACATTTTGAAATTTTAAATTTTACCTCTGAGGAGAGAACCGCATCAACAGCTGCAGCAACAGTGCCAGCAGAGTATCCAAAAGGTGACAGAAACCCAGCATTTCTTTCCTTTTCATATTTGATGGCTTCATAATGCACTTTCCGTTTAGAGATTATTCCCAGATGAATGGTAGGACCAAAAAGTTTGATAAATGAAGCTCCATCTCGACTTTCAGAATTGCGTACCATTTCGTGTAATCTGCTTAAAACATAGACTTCAATAGGCAATCTAATGGATAGTTGAAATAAATAGAATGCTTCAAGCTTTCTTTTTCACTGTAAAATGCAAATAAGTTTTGCAAATGTAGCTAAGAAGGCCATTGAAAATGACATGACAAGATTATTATAATCAGATGACAAATAATGTACACAAAAAGTAATATGATAAAATGACAAACCAACAAAAAATATCAATATGAAAAGGAACCGGTAAAAGGGTTGCAAATCCTCTAGCACTTAATAACAGTATGACCTAGAATTCTCTCTTTTCTCTTGTTTCAACCTTCTTCCTAAAGGGGAAAGGAATAGGAGAAAGAGAAGAACGAACACCTACGCTTGCCAGTCATCTCGAGATGTTCCCTCATTGTATCTTATGTATGCAGCTAAAGCATTCAACACACCTTCTCTACCTCCTCTCTGGAAATCCTCTCCTTGTATAGAAAAAATTGATTTGCCCATTCTATCTGTCTTGGATTCTTTTGAACCCAGATTGTTTTCATTGCTTCCTCTTTTAGAATATTTAATCCGCACAATAGCTTCAGCTGTTGTATCCTTGATCGAATTCCAACCTTTTCTTGATTTGTATAATTCATTGCTATTCATAAATTCCTTCAAGCCATCAAACGTGGGTATATTACCTGATTATACGCAACTTATCATACAAATGAAAAGTTAATAATGTGACAGCATAAGTAGATGTCAGTCCCATAACCATTATACAGTTTAGGCTTTTGGGTTGACTGGTGATTTAATATAATTCAAATCAGGGCAGAAAGTCCTAAGTTCAAGTTCCTGCTAAGTCGGTTCGGTGTTGATTTATCATTCATGTAATTAAATTTACTTCAGCCCATCAACTTAACTTTTTGGGTTGATTGGTGACTTAACATAATTCAACAATTTTTCTATAAAAAAAAGAGTCCATGCAAAGAACGTACCCCAATTCACATCCAGTTTCAAGCAGGGTAACGTTGGAGAAGAAAGTGGATGGCTCACAGGAAGTTGAAGCTTCCTAAACTGGTCGTATGATGCAGGCAGGGTCTCTAAGCTCTGATAGATATTGGTATATGAAAATCAACCTCAGAATTCTGCAGACTTAGGAGAAAAGAGTGAGATACAGACCTTTATATCATAAAATGGTGTTCTCCAAATTGTGAGATTTGGATTCTCAACCAGACTAGCCAAGGTCTGAGATACATCATCCATCAAAACACATAACTCATGCTCGACCTCTTCCTCCGCAAAGACATGGGTTGCTTTAACCTGTTCAAAACCATGGAGTTGAATTCAAAAAAATAAAGGAAGGGATTATATGGATTTTTTGTCCAAATGGGCCCTTTTTAAATCTATTTCTCAAAAAAGGGTCACTTTTCAAACTATTTGTTGAACATTTAGTACTTGAAATTGACCAGAAAAATCCTACCTCAATCACAAGCTCTCGAAGCACAGACTCCGCATCCCCAAACTTGATCAACAAGTCCAAACCCTGGTCCCTCAGTGAAAGCCTCAGTTCATCCAAAGCAAGAAGAATAAATTCAAGCATTTCATCAGAAAACCCTGCATATTCGTTCAACTTGTATATTCAATCAACTCAATTCATCAAACAGCACTAACAGAGAAAGGCACTAATACCTACTCAGGTAGCACGCAAGACGTTGACATAAATATTAAATAGTATGAACTTGCATCTCAAAATCAATAGGTGATGAAAAAAGTAACTAACATATCTTTATAAAGATGTTGATAAGTACTCACTTTTTCAAGATGGGAAAAACCAGAAGCCCCTTCAAGATGGTGCCAAGTTTAGGAGCACCATCATGGATTAAACCCTAATTCGCGAATTGAATTACCGGCTTAGATTGTATCCGAATTAGTCGACCAAATTACTTGCTTAGTTTTTTAGCCATTTGAGTTGGATAGGAATTTGTAGACCAAATTACCAACCCAGAGCTCCGATACCAACTGAGGTTTGAAAATTTGAGAATACCCAACAAACGAAAATAAATATGGATTAGGGAGTAAACGACTTCAAGTGGTTCCAATCGAGCACCACCTTAAATCACTCAACAACTCAAAAGCTAAACTGAGAAAAACGCAACAACATACATTGGTTTCCACATAGCAATTAAATCCATAGTGAGAAAAAAATGAAGAAATTAGAGAGAAAGAAGGTTACGTGAAAGTAAGCGGGAATCGAAGATGTAAAGAGGGAGGAGAGCAGGGAAGCGGGAGGCGGCGGCATGGAGAGCGGGGTGATCGTCGATTCGGAGATCGTGTTTGAACCAGAGCACTGCGGCTCCACCACCGCCGCCATTGGCATTGGCATTGGCATTGGCATTTGCATTTGCATTTGCAGATAGTGAAGGACGATGGCGTGGAGCTGGAGGAGTGAATAAGGGAAGGGAAGGAGAGTGGAAGAGCTTGAAGATGGACATGGAGATGGAAATGGAGAAATCGGCATTGCCATTGGAGAATAATGGTGTGTTTTGTGGTGGTGCTGAGCCGCTCGGATTTTACAGTTCAAACTTGTGGCGGGGCTCTCATTCTTATACCCAACTCACATCACTGTGGTCCCCACGTGCTATGGGGAATTTATTTTTATTTTTTCATATTTAAATATTGTAAGATCAAACGCTACCTCTCATCACATTAATTGAAGTATCTAAAAACTTATGTGAACAATCACAAATTTCAAGAAAATATACTTATATAATTTTTGAATTTAAGCTCAACATTATAGGATATTTTTACCAAATTAATAACTTTGAAATGTTTATAAAAGTTGTAGAATACCTTTCAAAAAAAAAAGTTGAAGAATAATATTGAAACTTTTCAATTCTAATAGGTGATCTTAAACAAATAAATAGTTGGACAATATGAGGGAGGAGATCCTTGTGGCCTCTTGGGGTCTGGCCATTGACACTAACTTACAACTGATGTTTTAATCAAATCTTCCAGAGCTTGTAACAATTGAATCCAAATTTCTTTACACCAATCAAGAGAAGAGCTTGCACCAACTAATTTTAGCATCCACCAACAAAAATTAAATACATTTAATTGAAAGTATCCATACATAAACTCAAATTGACACACTATCTATACAATACTAATTGTACCCTAGGTAGAACACAATAGTTGCACACCTGAACCTGAACCTATGCTCTCTTTCACATCTCAAGTTCAAGGTCGTTGTGGAAAATATTTTTCAGACAACATCTGACCTGACCTAAGGACAAGCGTAGTTATCCCAAATTTAGATGGGCAGCCTCAAAATTATCACAAAAAAAAAAGGGTAAGGTAAAAAAACTCTAGTCAATGGTGAAAGTTTAGAAACTGATATCAGAAGATAAAAACCTGATGCCATAGATGACCCTTGAGTATTTATAAATTACTTATAATTCTAAACATTACAAAACTAATCCTATTTAGGACACCTTCGTTTGAATTGAAAATAGTTTCTTTCAAATTGGCTATCGAGATATACAGCCAGATATTCTTATCCAGATACAAATTTAGAAGACCATCTTACCAAACATAGAGCAAAAAGAGCAAATAATATGCCAACTTTTCATTTAAGCGACATATCCAAAGATATCAAAATGAAAGTAAACAAAAAATTTCCACTCGAAATAAGTTATAAACTTCAAAGTTATGACAAAAATGTATAACGCATTAATCTTAACAATTTGAGATTAAAACAGGGCAGGCAAGAGTACACATACTCTAAATAACTAAAAGTAGATTAAACCACTTCAGATATATGGAACACATCAATCGGCAATTGTGACTTCAACCTCAACACCTGGTTCAATGGTGATTGATGTAATCTGCTTAACAACATCGGCAGAGCTAAAGAGGTCGATAACCCGCTTGTGGACACGGAGTTCGAATCTGTCAAATGTGTTAGTACCTGCAACAGGGTGGGTAAACAATTAGTAACCAAATGTCTGGCTGGTTCTAAAATCATTCAGCTTCGTCTAAAGAATATGGCAACTAATATCGACATCATCAACAAAAGGAAAGAGTATTCACTGTGGTGACTTATTTCGAAATACTTCCGTAAAAGTCGCCAAAGCACAATTTCAATGAACTTACACGATCATATATTTTCCAGCTTGTTTAAATGAATTGCAGGGTCTCAACAGTAATGAATCAGTGACTTTTTTAGGATAAGACCAATAATGAAATCAATGCCAATGCAGTATCCCATGAATGAAGACTACCTCTTATACATGTACAACTCACATACAAAATTTAAGGGTGAAAAACAATAGCCAGTCTAAGGATACACATGGAGGAAGGAAACTGATAAAACAGTATTACCAATACCATACTAAAATACAAGTTGGGAAGCTCCAAGTACATGATGCATAACCATCATAAGTTGGTCTAGTAGTCAAAGAGTGCCCCTGAAGAACCCAGAATTTATGGGTTCAATTTATGATGGCATCTAAGTATGAAAATTTCTTAGGTCCTTGACATCCAAATGTTGCAAGGTTAGGCATTATCTCTAATGAGAGACTTGAGAGTAGCTGAGCTTAACTCAAGGATACAAGAAAAAGTACGTGATGTGTGATTATTGAACTAACTGACATCACCAATGCCAACCCAAAAATAAGAAAAATGAAATAAAGAAAACGACATACGAGTGAAGGGTACAGTTGGGCTGATCAAGAAAAACAAAGAGGCAGGGAGGCATAAGGTTCCATATTAAGGATGAAAACATAACAACTACACGTACGATTGACTGACTGAATTGATCGATTTCGATTATTTTTTATAAAAAAAGTAGGTTATCATTCACGGTCACTGTAATTCTCAAGCTATGAATTAATTCACTGTACCTTCACCGCAAGGAGATTTCCTGGTGGTGATGAGCAGGACTTTTGTTGGCATCCTCACAGGTCCCTTAACCCTCAGTCTCTTGTCCTTGGCACCCCGAACCAAATCAGCACAAACTGTTCATTAAATCAGGAAGTAAACCATGAGGATTGCAACTACATTTTCAAAGCTTAAGAATATATCAAAAAAAACAATTACTTGTAAAAACATAAAAACTAGAATGAAAAACACTAAGGCCCCGTTTGATAACCATTTGGTTTTTTGTTTTAGAAATTTAAGCCTATTCTTATTCAAATTTACTCCAATGTCTTCCACCCTTCCTACAATTTATCGATCTTTCCTTAAGAAAGTAGGGGATGCTAACCAACTTTTAAAAACAAAAACAAACTTTTGGAAACTACTTTTTTCTGTTTTAAAAAGTTGGTTAGTATTCTCCTACTTTCTTAAGGAAAGATGGATATAATATAGGAAAGATGGAAGTAAATTTGAATGAGAATAGGCTTAAATTTCATAAACAAAACCAAATGGTTGGGTCTAAATTAGTGATGTCAAAGACCCCAATTTCAAATCATGGAAGACTCCCACAGCAGCCATCCGAAGTTGAATTCGCATATGAATACCAAACGCCGCAATACAAATAACAATAATCACTATCACATTATAATTCAAGGAATATGAGTTCGAATGTAATACTGGAAATAAGAAAAAAATGGACTCGAAAAGTAAAATGCAAGCAAGGCAAGGAAACACGAGGTGAGGAGATACCCTTTTCAAGGTTCTTGACGTTCTTAGACGAAAGAGTGATCCTAATCTTGTGGATCTGCTCTTGTGCATCCTCCAAACCAGGCTTCGAAGTCTTCATCGCTGCATACGCCATGATTGCTTACTTCCTGAAAACAAAATCCAACACAATAAAACCTTAATCTTAGAGAATACCGATACAAAAGAAGTTCAGAAGAATCGATGGAAGTGGTGGAGAAGATTACCGGTGGAAGGGGCGGCTACAGCTGCTGCTGGTTTTTCAGAAGGAGGACTGAGCGTTGAAGAAGATGATGATTTGATACTCTAGGGTTTTCATATTAATAACATTGGGCTGGAGGCCCAAATTCTAATATATTGGCCCAAATTAACCTTTTATTTGTTTGTTACTCGAATTTTAGAACAATAACCTTTTTTTGTAGATTTTTTTTAAACAAATTTTATTTTGGACGTCACATGAAAAAAATTAAATATATGCATAAGTTTTTTCATTCATTTTAAAGAGCGTAATGATATTATTTATCTATTTTTTTAGTTTACCAATTAGGGATAAGAAATTCAATAGCTTTATGTGCATTAGTGTAAATTAAAGGCTACCCATTCAAACATCATAATTTTTATTATTGTGGGTAAGAAATTAAGCCCATATATACTTATAATTTTCTATAATTTTAAGTTTCTAATAATCTTTAAAATAGAAAGTTTGGAATCCGTAACTTTCTAGTTATCTAATTGTATAGGATGTCACTAGAACTTTACTTCTTTTGATACAATATTAATATATTTGATTGCTGTTTTTTGAAAACGTAATTATACAAAGGATCCTAAATTAAGTTTTGAAAGAACGGGCTTTGCTCACTTTTTTTTTTTCGAGCTTACGACCATAACTCACTTAAAAACTAATTTTGTATGAATTATATTAATAACCAAATAGAGTAAGATACATACAAAAAATAAATAATTTATTAATTTCATTTCATTATTCGATGATAATTTAAATCAATATTATAGTCTCATTTCCAATCTTAAACAATAGTCAAATTTAGATTTTTTAATCCCTAGCTTCAATTCAATAGCGGAAAATTTTCCCCTCCCAGGAAAAAAAAAAAAAAATAACCGTTTTTTTCTTCAAAAAATAGAACCTCTTCATCCTTTATTTTCTACGGTAAGAAACTTGAACATCAAGAAGTTTCAGAGATAGGGAGAGAAAGAAGAATCAGGGTTTTTGGGGAATTAGGGTTTTTGGGGAATTAGGGTTGTAGACAGAAATGGCTATGGGACTAAGGCGTTTGGAGAGAACCGGCGATGGCTTGGGATCACCAGCTTTCGACGCAGAACATGGCGATTGTCTTCGCCACAAGGTGCCTGCCGTCGGCATCGTCTTCGATAATCGCTCTCCAGAGTTCCCTGGCACTCTCTACGTTTACACTAGGTACTTTCTTTCTTGTTCTTTACTGTCTGTTTTCGAGTTTCATACATTATGATATATTGGGAATGTGACAGAAATATTGGGGAATTGAACGATGAGTGTGATGAATTTCGGATGAAATGATCGTTTGTGAGACTTTGATTGCCGATGTGTTCTGATTTGTGAGTTGTGATTTATTTTCTTAAGTTTTTTTTTTTATATATATATCATGATTGTCCGAGCTAGCTGGCACGCATTTCGGCTAATGTCTCGATATAGACCGCCTGCCATTTGAATATCAAGAAAATTTGTAAGAAATTAATTCTTAGGTAGGTCACCATGATGATTGAACTCATCACCTTATGCACCTACAAGGCTTCTTTGACCACTTGTGGTTTATATTTTTTTTAAGGTAAAGCCAATTAAATGAACTTTTTTAACCTCATTGACTTTTTGGCTGATTCTTTATCATACTCTTTTGGATTCTTTATTTTTTTGTTCTATGTTCCATATTAAACGTGATAAAAAGAAGAAGCTCTATTGGTATATTAGTTAACACTAAACACTATTGAAACCAAATGCATAAGCTGATTGTTCTCGACATTTCCTTACTTGAGATTTTAGTATTTCTTGAGAACGTGACTTGTATGAAATGAATATTTCCCTATTTTCTCATTTTCTAATGGGCATGCGAGTGCGGTTCTTGTATCAAATGAAAGTTCCTTGGTTGTTGTTATCATGTATTTATAATGTAGAAAGCTTATAGGTTTGATACAATGAAAACTTATGGCAGAGTTCTGTGGCATGTTTGTTTAGTGAGGTGTTTGGTTGGAGAGGAAAATTGGGTTTTTGAGGGGTGGGGAGAGAGATCTTGGGAGGTTGTTAAGTTCAATGCATTCTTATGGGCGACGTCCGTTCATCGAGCTTTTTGTAATTGTCAACTTGGTCTAGTTTGTTTGGATTGGAGTCCCTTCTTTTAGTTAGTTTTGGGATTTCTTTTTTGGGGCTTGTTCTTAGTCCACTTTTCATTTTTCTCAATGAAAACTTAGTTTTTCTATAATAGACGTATTAGATTATGGTTATGAATATGTGTGTGTAACCATCATGGAGTGGCTCAATTGGTCAAAGAAGGTCTTGGGGTGCATAAGATGATGGGTTCAATCCATGGTGGCCACCTACCTAGGAATTAATTTCCTACGGGTTTCCTTGGCATCCAAATGTTGTAGGGTCAGGCGATATGTCCCGTGACATTAGTCGAGGTGCGCGAAAGCTGGCCCGGACAGTCATGGATATAAAAAAAAATATATATATATGTGTGTCTTAACTGACTATTACGTAATTGAGCATGACATGTTGAGAAAATCGAACATGTTTGTAGGCAGGTGGTTTGGCGGAGTGACATAGACATGTCCAAAGGTTATGCAGTTGATTTTCTGTCAATGTCATTGCATGCAATTTCAACTGACCCAGAGGCCTATCCTTCTCCTTGTCTGTATGTACAGGTATTTATTTGTGCAGCTTTACATTATTTCTCATTAATTTTGTCTGTATGTCATTGCTCATTGATTTTTCTTTGGAGAACCTATTGATATTTTCAGTAATAAGGGTTGTTGTTCTATTGATAGACTCTATCTTTCGTGATAAGGGAATAGTTTTGTGGCAGGCTTATTCTTTCCCTATTTGGTGGGGTGTGATTTTTTTTTTTTTTGAAATGGTACGGTGAGTGACACGAGATGAATAATAGAAATCTTTAGAGGGGTCGGAAGGCCTTTCGATTGGTTGTGGGAGATAGTGAGATTATATGCCTCTAGATGGGTGTTCGATAATCAAACTTTTTCTAATTATCACTACGATCATATTCTTTTGGATTGGGGTTTATTCTTGGAGGTAGTTGAGGACTCCTTTTGTGGGGTTTATTATTATTTTTTTTTATGCTCCATTCTTTTGAGGGTGAGATGTGTTTTGATAGTTGGGTGATGGTAAGAATACCATTGGGATAAATGTTAAGGACAGATTAGCAATCAAATATCTGCTTTCTAAGCACTGATCTTTTTCTGCTTCTTTATCTTGTAAATGCATACATTTCCTCAATCTTTTTTTTTCTTCTGACTTTTCCTTTCGGATTGGGTTGAAGATTGATACTGGAGACGACGAAGAGTCCGACAATTCAGAATCAGAATGTCATGGTGAAGCGTCTGAGAATTTAGACTTAGCTGCAGTTAGAGAGATGAGACTTGTACCTTCAAATCCTGACGAATGTATGGCTCTCTCCTTTTTTGTTTGGTTGATTGAGAAATGTTTTTGTGATGTACCATGATACCTTGAATTCTTTTTCAATAGTAGAAACTCTGTTCGTTAAATGCTGTGAGTGTGCCGAACTTAATCCCGAACCTACTAAAGGTAAAGTTTACTTTCCATAATTAACTTGTTTTCTCACTTTCTATTTTCATATAACTAGTTGGTTTTTTATGAACTTCATGCTTGCTTTCTTCAGATAAAGAAGAAGGGAACAACTGGTTTTTTTCTCCTGATCAGTTGGAAGAGATGCCAGGTATGGAGTCAAGTAAACAACATTATATTCTTTTCCTCAACTACTTGTTAAAGATCACATTAAATTTAAACAAAATCCTAACCCAAACAATCCTAGTATTATTTGTTATCTTAGGTAAATGGTATCTTTAGATGTCCTCTCTTTATCGATGAAGATGTTTTCGGTTCGTATAAAAAAATAATAAATAAATAAACTTCTGTAATCTTTAGGACTTTTGGGAGCAGGGGATGATGAAGAACAATTGTCTGCTGATTCAGCAAAGTCAATTGGCCACTCGATCGGGGATCATGATCAACTAGCTCGCACAGTGCTTCAGGTATGTTCATGAATGAATATTTGCAAGGCAATTCATTATTTGCTGGTATATCTACTTCTGTATGAAAATACGTTTCTTTTGTTTTCAGCCTATTTCTATTGATTTTCTTTTTACTTTTGCTGCATAATGTTTGTTTAGCTTCAAATCAATGATCGACGTTTTGAGGATGCGGAAGAGATGGAACTTGAAAAGAAATAGTGCAACCATGTTAATATCAGACAGATTAAGCTCTTAGACACCTAGTTTTTCTTGGTAGTTTTTACATATATGGTTCAGAATTGTTATAATTGAGCTTTTCAGACGGCCTTGGGATTTCTAAGATGTATTCTTTTGGAAATCTCGAGTTATAAACCCACAAATGAGCTTAATTGTATCATCTCTTGTTGTCCGAACAGACGCGATGGGATGTAGTAGGGCGAAGCTTTGATTCGTGGATAATTGAGACATTAGTATACCTAATCTACAACTCACATTTATGATAAAAGTTGTGCATTTTCTTCAGTTCTAGAGGCCATAGGGTGTTGAAAGAAAAAAAGGGGAAAAATCTCAAAGCCCTTTGTTGATGTATCAGAGTTAATGGGCCTTAGTCATGTGAGAGATCCCTTTACACTTTTATAAGAAAGGAAACAATAAGGTACCTTTCCATATGTTTTCCAAAGTCTCAAAGGTGTACTTAGCCCAGCAGTTTTTAGTCATGTCATGTCAATGTGCAGTAATGTAAACATTTAACCCCCATAAAGTGAAAAGGTAAAAATAAAATAAAACAATGCTAAAAAATAAAATAAAACACTCCCTCTTTCTAATATTTGTTAGAGATGGTCATGTGTTAATATTCTTGTCAAAGACTTGATTTCAAATAAATTTTGTCACTTAGCATATTAGTCAAGTTGTATATCCTAGATCAAATGTCTTAATTCTATCTTGGTTTTGTTAACACTTATGAAAAGGGTATAAATTATTTGTTAGAAACAAAAACATTAAAGTTTTTATGGGGAAAAAAAACAACCCTCTTTTAGGTGAATGATTTAGCTAGTAGGCCATGGTAATTGGCATGGTAGGGTTCAATTTGTTACACTTTTCCATTTTGCCATCATAGAAAAGGTAGTTTACCATCCAAGCATTTGTGTTTCGATTTTATCATGCATATATGAGTAAGATTAAAATCATTTACATTTTATGTTGTTTTTTTTTTTTTTTTTTAGATTACAACAATTGGGAGTAGAGGAGACTCGAACTTAAGACCTCTAAGTTATTAGGTGTACATTGATGTCACTTGCACTACTGCTCTTGTTGGCTACATTTTATGTTAATAGTATAATGTTTTAATCGATTATGCTACCATCTCAGCTAAATATGAAATAAAAAGGAAAGATAATTTAAAATTATTAAAAAACAATGGTACTTGAATATTTATTTAGCAAACTAAGTTGAGTATCTTTTAGGGAAGAAAAAGAGAAGTGGAGCAAACAAAAAGTTGGGTTTATAAGGGTCCATAAATTCCTGGATTAGCCTTCCAAAAACACATGCAATGAGGTTGATTTTTCTTCAATAATATATATTTGCTTGTCGACTATTTTGTTTATATCATAATAATACTTATCGAGTTTCAAGGAAAATCTATCTAAAATGTTCATATCTATTACCTTTATTTAAAGAGTTTTGTTTAAATGTCTTTTTTTCAACTGAGGAGGGTACGTGAGAAAGAGGTCAAACTCGAAGATTATAAATAATTTGTTAACTATGTATTTAGATTGTGCATGATTATTCATCTTATAATCGTGTGTATAAAATTTATATTAAAACCATTATGGGGTAGCCCAATTGATCATAGAGTCTTGGGTGCATAAGGTGTTGGGTTCAAATCTCATGGTGGCCACCTACCTAGGAATTAATTTCAAATTAATACTTACGGGTTTCATTGGCATCCAAATATTATAGGGTCAAGCGACATGCTCTGTGACATTAGTCGAGGTACGCTTGTGCACGCAAGCTAGGCCGGACAGTCACGGATATAAAAAAAAAAAATTATATTAGAACCAAACAAAACCACAGACAAAAGTAGTGAAATCATAAGGCTTTCCAGAAAAGAGATATATAACCATTTATTTCAAAGCTACCAACTTTTTATACCATAAATCACCCTTTTACATGCTTTTTTTCTACTTTCCTTTTGGTGGATGGATGGGTTGGCATTTCACAGTTACTTTTTTGGTGCTTTTTTTCATGTCCTCTTATACTTAAAGAGATGCCCTTCCTGAGGATAGATGCCCTTCAGACTCCTATTTAGTTTAGAGAAAAGTTAGCATCATATCAATTCATAACCTTTTTCATATCTACTTGTGTAATTTATTGGAATAGTATTTTATTTTATTTTTTCTGTTTTTGAATTAAAAAACAATAAAATGTAGTTTAAATTTAGCCACATAAGTCAAGCATGACAAGTTCATTTATGTCAAGATACGATGAATTTTTCTTTTTAATTTAACAATCTTAGAAGAAAAGATAAGTTATGTCAAAATATGATCTTAATTTTCCTCATTGATTTAACAACCTCGCTTCTTTAATAAAAGAAATTTGTTTAAAAGTGTCACTTTTTCTTTAGGTTGGGCAAGAGGAGGAAAATTAATATAAATCTTAATCTCGTCTAGTCGTGTCTATAAAACCGATAAAATTTTGGTTTATTTTGTCTTTATTTTACCAAGGTTGATTGCTTCACATGTTGTATATGAGCGTTAAGTTACTATTAATAAGTTGTTTAGTATGTTTTTTTTTTTGTCTAATAAATGGATTAGATCAACATTTTCGAATAATCATGTTAACCGTTAACAAGAGCAATTGCTTAACGGCATTAGTGTACACCAAATAAACAAAATGTATTAGATTCGAATAGCCCTCAATTGTTGTAATCTCAAAATATATATATCTGATTTACGAACATAAACTTATAAAAAATCCAAACTGTAACTTTAGAAAAATAAGTTAACTTATTAAAGTTTAATTAGATAAAGCACATTAACACTTTAGATAAAGATATACTTTTCCATATTGATTTTGGCTTTGTGTTTATGTGAGCATAAGTGGATCAGTGGATGCTATTTAACTTTTCTGAAAAACAATCTAGGGAATTGCACATTATAATGTTAATTAGAAGTATTTTCAATTGATCTAAAGTTAATTGTCTGTATGTTTTCTTAACCGCTTTTAAATTAAAAGAGACGAGATGCCACGATCTCGATAATCTTTTTTTCTATAGGGGTGTACAAAAAACCCGGTAACCCGAGCAACCTGGATTAAGAATATTATATATAACATGTATATATATGTAAGATAAATTAATAAGATAGATTTTTGACATATTTTGTAAGTCTTCTAAAAAAAGAATATGTATTAAAAGATTTGTAATATATTGAAATATGTCGAAATATAGTATCATATATTTTTGTAAAACATATTTGTAGGTCTATGAATTAAATTTTAGATGAAAAAAATGTGGGTAACATAACTTGAGAACCCGACTCAACCCAACCCGAAAATGTAGGGTTGGGTTGGGTTTGGTTACATTTATGCATAGGGTTGGATGGGTAGGCGAATTGACAAACCCAAAAAGTTGAGTTGGTCCAAAAAATTCTTTCAATCCTACCCAACCCGGACCGTGTACACCTCTACTGCTTAGTTTAATGAACTTTACTTAAAAATATAAATAAAATTTAGAATAATAATAAAAGGAAATTGACAAAAGAAAAGACAAGAAGAGAAGAGTTAACTGGAAAAAGCAAAATATGGCACCACTTCCATTTTATTATTATGAGCATTTTAATTGGTTTTGGGGATTTTGCATGGGATTTTGGAAAAGTTAACTGGAAAAAGAAAAAGAAAACATTGTAATGATAATAAAAAAGAAAATTTAAACTTTTATAAAAGTTTTTGAGTCAGAATGAGCTGGCCAAGAATTTTTTGCACAATCTCATTCCATCCCATGCCCTCAAAAGTACCACACCCTTTTAAATATTCAAGCTTAAAATTGTTTATCTACATTAGTTGCAACTTAATGAAATTTGAAGTTATTGATAAAATTGTATACAACTTAAACAAGTTTAGAGGTAGGATTTTACCTCTGTACATTATATTATGTATGTATAAAAATTGAAAACACACATCTAAAAATGGTTTTTTTTTTTTTAATTTTATAATATCTAAATATCCGTGTCAATTTATACTCATATCGACTATTCTTAAACACATTGTATGATTCTACAGTATTTTAATGTTAAGTAAAAACGTATAGTAAATTAATTCTTGGACTATTCATGAAGTATACTAATTTGTTGTTAAGAAAATTTGTGAAAAATCAATTTCTTGATATATAAGTGACTATTGTATATTGAGTTCATGATCATAACTTCTTCAATAATCGAAACTTTTTTGACCATTTCACGATGCTTAAATTTTCTCTTCATCGCTAGGCTGCTCCATAATGTTTAGTGACTATTTTATGCACCACAAATCTCTCTATGACCAATTAAATCACTCCATGATAGTTTATGGGTGAGAATTTTATCAAAACAAGTCATAAAATAACATAAATTATGCATGTTACTTTTGTATTAAAGACTTAAATTCATACCTATATTGACATCATTAAACTATTACTTTTGTTGATCGACTATAATGTAAGAGTTGAACTTGTTTTTTTTATCATTTATAATTCTACAACAAATAAAATGGGATTCCAAGCCAGAGAAGAGTTAATTGATGTACAAATCATATGTTTCAAAATATAATTAATTGATATTTATATCAAATAATGTAATTAACTAATTAATTAATTCCAAACAAGTTGAACCTACTTTTTTTCTTTGGTTGGATATTCTCTTGGAAAACAATATGTGTTGGCTTTTTTTTTTTAACACACTAATGGAGTTGGGAGGAGGTTGAACTTTCCACCTGAAAAAAGGCAATGACATTTGTTGAACTATGATTGAAATGACAATAACAAATTTGGATAACAAATTTTATTCTCCAAAATATTTTGTATGACAAATTTATTGTTGAACAAAAATTAATGGTATCAATAATTGTATATTATTTTTAAGATATTGTATATAAAAAAAATGACAATAAGAAAAATATAAATATAAGTAGTGTATAATAATTAAATATAATTCAATAAGTTAATGATTATGATATTTATTCTTAAATCTAAATTCTCAAATCAATATCATTTAAATTGAAGTTGTAAAATATTAAAATATTAAAATATATGTTTTTTCCTAAAAATACAAATACATAAACAATAGCCAATATGAGCAGTTGTTTAACGACATGTTAGCATACACTCAATGATTAAGAGATCATGAGTTCAAATCTTCCTACCTAAATTGTTATAATCTAAAAAAAAAGAAAAAATATATTCATATAAGAAAAAATATTTCCCATCTCTTCCCAATCCATCCTCTCTCCCCAAACTTGCCCTATAGTTTAAAATATGTTTTTATGGTATTGTTGATAAATTAATACTTGGGTCCCTATTGATAAGGATCCAAGTTTTCCTTACATTTTATCCAAGATATTTATGGCCACGAATTTTACTCTTTTTTAGGATTAAAAATTTTAAAAGGAAAATAATTTTATGGCCATAAATGTGGCACAAACAAAGTAAGAAAGGCTACGGATAAGAACTCAAGTATTATTCTTGTTGATAGTGCGAACAAGTTTTCATATTACTATATTATTGAAAATATCTTAAATATAAGAAAGATATATGATACATTTATTAATATGAGACAGTTTTTAGAGGATGACAAAAAATAAAGCCAAAATTACTTATATTTTTTAAATAAATAATATCATATCAACATGAAAATATATTCACATAAATTAAACGTGGAGAAACGTGGATGTGGTTGTCCAATAACTTATATTACCTTTACTATGAGTTTGTAAATATTTTTAAAAAATGAATTATACTTTTGTTCACGAAGAATTTTGAACAACTTTCAAACGAAGATAATTCAAAATATCATCACAATTTTATGCGTTTTATTTTTTTATATATTTGATAATCATACTGTTCATAAGAAAATTTCCATGTTCATATATTCTAAAAATAATGATAAAAAAAAAATAAACTTCAAGATTATATCTCCTAAATTGTTGATGATTAATTTTGTAATTTGACTTTTAAATATTTTAAGAAGGCAGGGTAGAAGGTGACAATTGTTGTTGATTATTGATGAGAAAAATAAAGAAAAGAATATAATTTGTCAGAGATCCAAACAGCATCATAGTATTTTGAATATTTTTAAATTAAGTTAGTAATGTTAATATAATGGTAAATATATGTTTGGATGATGATAATTTTAAATTTTTTTTTTTTTTTAGTACAAAACAAAAGTTAATTTTAAATTAGAGTCTGTTACACTAATATATCATATATGAAAAATTAACAACCAAAATTTAAATATTAATAAAAGGTAAATTTAATAGTTTGTTAAATACAAAAATAACCCTCCCTCACCATTAATACATGGTTTGAATGAAAAATAACTTTTAAAAAATCCACAAAATCTCTCATCACTTCCCTAAACCGTCTATTTCACCATCTTAATCTTTAATCACTTTCTTATTGATTTTTAGCATTTATCTCCTTTCCAACTTTTAGAGTTTTTTTTTATAAAAAAATATTTTAGATCATTAATTCATTATAATTATAACAATCACTAATTAACTTATTTATGATGATTAGTTATATAATCCTAAATGTTATACTAAAAACCATAAGAAGACGTGTGTTTAATTTATAGGATTGTTCATAAGATATCAAAAATTATATAAAGGGGTGTGTTTTAGATATGGTTGAATGAGATATCAATTTTTAAAAATTCAAATATATATGGAGAAGAATAAACTATAACCTCTTAATTATTATGTTAATCTTCCCCATTTTCAACATCTTCATGTAAACACTAAATCAAAAAAAAAAAAAAAGAAGCTTGTGGGGAGTATGTGAGGGTAAAGAAGATTGTGGTCCTATACTCAAATTTGTTGCTTTTCCTATGTGAAGAGATGGAGGTATCTTTTTCCCAAAAAAAGTCATGAAGTTAACAATGGCATTTTCCTCTTTGCAAAATCAATAAAGACATGAACCCATTTGATTCCACATCTTGTCTCATCCATAATAACTTACAAAATGCCACCATCCAATTACATTGATACATGACAAAGTTAATTCAATTTTCTAGAATATTCATTTTGTTTCTGAGTTGCATCATAATTTTGATTCTTATAACTATATTTTTTTTTTATATCCATGATTGTTCGGGTCAGCTTGTGCGTATCTCGACTAATGTCACAAGGTATACCGTGATTCTTAGAACTATGATAGATCACATGTGTTTTTTTTTTCAAACAAATTATGAACTTTCTAGGATTTAAAAAAAAAAAAAACAACAACAACAACATTTGAGGGGGCGATTCTAATTTATAAGCTCTTGCAACTAATGATCTAATTTGTGAGAAAATAATTTTTCTTAAAAAATATTAAAAAAATAATTTATAATATATTTTTACAAAATACATATTGCATGTATATATATAAATCCATTTGTATTAGTTCATATTTAGTTTTTTTTTTTTTTTTTGAAAGCAGATCATATTTAGTTGATGGCATGTTAACTTTGGTTGATTATGGTTATAATCTAATTCAACTCAATAGTTACATATTTATCAAAATAATCGAACCCGTGATGTGATGTTGAACTAATTTACAACCAAACAATTAAATCATTACGTCACTTATCCATTCGATTTTTATAAACATTATAGACTTCTATTAAATATTAATCCATAATTTGTTTTATATCATTAACAAATTGATTTCTATGTCATATTCTAAAAAATATTTTTTTTAGTTGTGCAATGTGTAAAAATAAGAGTTTCAAACTCACACCCAAAAAATTATTTAGTTGTAAATCAGTTAAACACTAGCATTTCAAACTCACGCCAAGATATATATATCGATATTCAACATTAAAATAATAATAACAATATTGCAACATTTATAGAAAATAATAATATTTTTTAAAACTTGTTATATATATATAATGAAGTCTATTAATATATGCAAAGCAATGGTGGCTGAAGAAATAAATTCCACAATAATTCCTACACAACTACTCTGAAGACTGATGTGGATAATAATAAATAAATACCAAAATTGATTTTATTTATTTAAAAACAGATCATGCGAACAAGGTGTAACTGAACAACGACAAAGGCTGCAGGGTGGAGTGTCAGTCACTGACAAAAATCCCCATTTACTACAAAAAAAAAAAAAAAAATAATCATAATCACATTTCCTCTTTTTCGTTTTTTCAAACTTTGCTCTTAATCTCCTACTCTTGCTCACACCGAACTCACGATGTTCCCCTTCTTCATTGGTCCACGTGCACGACCGTTTGTTCTTACAGCGGGGTTGCGGGGCATACGAGTTTTTGGCCCATTTGAATTTTGAAATTGGGTCCGCCGTCGCATGCCCGGGCCTAAAGTACAGACAAATAGAAATTCGCCGCGTGGCACTCTTATGGGGCTGTGAATGGCTGGTCACCCTACTGAATGAAAGAATTGATCTGGACCGTTGGATTCGGTTGGGGATTTCGAGACCGATGGATTTTGATGGATGATGGTTTTCAAATTTTCTGATTTTGGTACGAGCTGAGCAGCGATTTTCTGCTTTAATTTCTGTCCTATTTTTGTGTACTCGATATTCTATTGTTTTGCCTGATTAGCCTGATTAGCCTAATTATTTTGAATTTCAATCTCTTAATTCATTAAAATGGTTAATTATTATTATTATTATTATTATTATTTGAGTATAAATTGAGGAAGGAGAAGTACAAATACCATTTATTACAGAGTTTGATCTGGTGACGCTAGTGTTGAATTGGTTTACAATCAAACAATTAAAGCCCCGTTTGACAACCATTTGATTTTTTGTTTTTGGTTTTTGAAATTTAAACTTATTCTCACTCAAATTTCCTACAATGTGATCCACTATTCCTACCACATATCTATCTTTTCTTAAGAAAGTATGAGAATACTAACCAACTTTTAGAAACAAAAACAAACTTTTAAAACCTATTTTTTTGTTTTAAAAAGTTGGTTAGTGTTTTCCTATTTTTTTTTTAAGAAAGATGAATATAGATAAGTAGAGTGGAATACATTGTAAAAAAATTAGGTGAGAATAGGCTTAAATTTCAAAAATCAAAAATAAAAAATCAAATGATTATCAAACGGGGCCTAAATTAGTGCTCCACTAATTCATTGGGTTATAAAATACTATTTTAAATGTGCACCAACAATTGTTTTGTAAATTCTATTTTTTTGATAAAGAATTTCGTCTCGTAGTTAAATTTGAATCTCCAACGGAATCAATGATCAAATCAAACTATTGCATCGGCCATTTCAATAAATTGTCTTATCAAACTGTTGCTGGTTATTCTTAGAAAAATTATACTATATAGACCACTTTCAAACAATATTTGTACATTTAGGCTCACAACTTTTTTTTTACAATTTTAGTTTTTCATTTTCATTTTCCGGATTTTCAATTTTTAAAATGCCAATTTTACCCTTTCCTTCATTAATTGTCATAATTTGAATTTCAAAATTGCAATAAATGTTAAATCTTTTTCAAATTAAATGTAATCATAGAATTTCCTTATTTCCTAATTCTTTAATTACTTGTAATTAATGTCCTGGATCTCATTTATGAAAGTTGACATTTCTTTCT
>JBBMEF010000028.1:6540228-6560403 GCA_037832685.1 Sicyos baderoa | reverse complement strand
TTGAGGGACTAAAATTGGACTTTTGAAAGTTTAGAGACCAAAATGGAACTTTCATGATAGTTGAGGGACCAAAATGAAAATTTAACCTTTATTTTTTTATGAATGTCATTTTTTTTTTGTTTACAAGATTGATGATTTGAATGAGGTGAATGACTAATAGTAAATTAAAATATTTTGTTGTGAGATATTTTTGTAATTAGTCAATTTCTTTTGGTTTTTTTGATTAAAATCTGTCATGTTTTATTTTGTACGCTGTTTTTTTTCTTTTTCCGATTATATATATATATATTTACCTGGAACTTTATTGCATTAATGATGTTATCATATATGTGGGTGTGACATGTTTTGAAAAAAAAAATTAATAAAAAAAATTGTTGGGGAGCTCTACAATAATTTGAAGGGGAGATTTAAAACTATGCCTTTTCTTCTTCTTCCAAACTTACAAATTTGCACGTCGGATTTTATATTTATATGAATTTACATTATGTCGGTTGTTCAATGTATTTCCTCTTTTTATTATTTTTAATATGTCGTTCAATATATTTCTTTTTTTTCTTATTAAATAGGTCGTTCAAATTTTCAATGCATTTTTCTTGGAGAGGATTTCCTTTCCTTTTTGTTTTTATTCAACAAATAAAGCTTTACATTCAACATATAATCTTAAAAGAGGTCATCCATATTTTGTTTAACTATACTTGAATTTGTTTCGTTAAAAATTGTTTGATTGAGTTAGCATTTAAGAGTGATTATAAACATACGGAAAATCGATGACACTGTTAATTATTTTGTTTGATATGTGTTGTAGAGTTTAAATTTATCTATGAAAAACATGTTTTAATCATTTAAGGTATTAAATGTCATATGTATAGATTTGACAATTAGATAAATAGTTCAACTATTGAATTCTAAAAAAAAAATAGTTTAACTATTTTTATGATTTTTTTTATACGAACTATTTTATGAATGATTTAAAGTTTATATAATTTTTTAATGTGGGATTTTTAACCTAGCCATTTATAACCTCTTTTGTACAATTTAAATAAAGAATATAAAATTATATACCTCATTGTCACACATTTTGTAAACTTGAACTTATTTAAATAGGTTATAACATTCGATAGCTTATGTTGGCAAGAATCTACGCATAATATGAATTTTAAAAATTTTAATCAATGATACATATTAATTATTATTAAGTTATTTCCTAAAATTAAAATAAAAAAATAAAAAAGAAAGTACAACAAGCTCCTTGGTATCATTTAAACCCAAAAAAGGGTGCAACACAACTTTTGAGAAAAATCAACCTTTTTTCACTTTTTAAATATATTTGTGATAGTTAATTACTTTAAATTCTTATTATTTTCCTAAAAAAAATATATATATATATCTTATTATTATTTTTTTGAAATATACCATTTAACTTTACGTGATGAAAATTTGTAAGAAATTCGTATCTTAAAGATAACTTTATAAAATAAAATTGCACAAATACACAATATGTGATCTCCCATATATTGTGTTTTTTTTTATAATATATCCCCCGTATATTGTTAATCTTTAAACATAGAGTTGCATAATATTTCATATTGATATCACTTTGGTTATCTCTTTAACTATATTTCTCATTTACCTTTTATATATATTTCATATTGTGATAGAATCTAAGTCTTGAAATTATTTTTATTATATTGATATACTGATTTTTCAATCTAATACACGTGTGTTTAAACCATAAACATATTTAGTATTTTTTTTTTTTTTTTAGACAAACATACTTAGTATATAAGTAGTAAACAAATAACATGATACCAATATATTATTTTTTAAGCATTATAATTTTGCTGATATATATAGATAATATATCAAATAAAATGAAGTATACAAGTACATCTCGAATGTTGTATATTAATAGTTTTTATTTTGAGATTTATTATATATTAATAGTTTATTTAAAATGAATGATATATGAAATAACTAAATATTTTAATATATCTATTATAATTGATATAGTTCATGCTATATACAACTATATAAATACATCGACAGTCAAACAAAAAATATATATATGCATCTATAAAGTAGAAGGAGAATTATCTTTTTAGTATTTAAGTTTTGAGATCTATTTTAAATTTAGTTGCTATATTTTAAAATTGAATGACTTTATTTTTTATATTTTCAAATAAATCATATTCATTATTTTCTTGTGTTTCTTTACAATAAAAAAAAGTTAAATTCACATAAAAACAAAAATAATGTATTCATCAATATTTTTTTTTTTGAGACAAATGTATTCATCAATATAGTAAATTTAAACCCAATCATCATTTTAATAAAAATCACCCTAATGAGTAATTATTATTTAGTGAAATTCAAACTAGCCTCCAAATTTAACCATTAAATTTTGTCTAAAAAAATATATATATATATAACCTTTTAAATTATGTTTTTCTCTAAAATATATTATTGATATACCTGATGATTACCCACTATGGGAAAATTGGAATAATGATAAAAACTTGGAAAAACTATGCTAAATTTAAAAATATCATAATATATATTTTTTCCTGGCTACTCATTTCATTATTATTATCGTTAGAATATGCTCTAAAATATAAATTGAAAAAAAAAAAAGAAATCAAGCCAATAATAAAAAAGGAAATTGAAACAATTTATTCATCAAGTAATTTACAAAATCACCGAAATGAAATCAAAATTCTATCGCCGCTTACGAAAAATCGACGAAAAATCCAAAATCCTCACCGTCAACGTCCTCGTTCTGGCAACGATAAGGAAAAAATAAAAATAAAAATAAAATAATAATAATAATAATAAAAAGGAAACAGGCAGTTGCCGGTAAAAAATAACTCATTACGTTGTCGGTTGATTACTCAGCCGGTAACCCAACTCGACACGTGTCCTCGTTCTCCCCCTAATAAAATTCCGGCCCTTAATTTATGCTTTATTCACGCAACTCAGCCCTCTTCTTTCTCTCAGTCTAAACCCATAATTCAAAAGCCCTAATTCTGATGCTGCCTCTTTCCGGCAACTCCTCGCCGGCGGAGTACCACCCGAAGAAATTCAAAGCCGTCGAGCTCTTCGACAGGAAGAATTCATTCAATTCGTTGTTGCAGCAATTTCATCTCCAACAATCTCGCTTATGGCTTCTCCTCGCAATCCTCTGCCTCCAGGTACTCCTTCTCTTCACCATCCGCTTCCTCCCTCTCCCTCTCCCGCCGGCCATCTCCTCCGCCAATAACCGCCTCCCCGCCGCCTCCGCCGTATCCCCCGCCGATTTCGGCGGCGACGGTTGCAAAAACGGACGGATCTTCGTCTACAACGCCCCGACGGTTTTTAATTTAGATATTCTTGAAAATTGCGACAATCTGAATCCGTGGAGTTCGAGTTGTAGCGCGATGGCGAACGGCGGATTCGGCCAGAGAGCGGATTCTCTCGCCGGCATTATACCGGAGAGTCTTGTTCCGGCGTGGTACTGGACGGACCAATTCGTTACGGAGATTATTTTCCATAACCGGATGATGAAGCATAAATGCCGTGTTATGGAGCCGGAATCCGCTACGGCGTTTTATATACCGTTTTACGCTGGACTCGCGGTGGGGAAATTTCTATGGACGAATTCGAGTGTAGAGGATCGGGATCATCACTGCCGTATGATTGTAGACTGGCTGTCCAATCAGGAGCCTTACAAGAAATCCAACGGCTGGGATCATTTCATGACGATGGGGCGCATCACATGGGATTTCCGCCGCAGCAAGGATACGGATTGGGGGTCGGGTTGTATTTATTTACCCGGAATGAGAAATGTAACCCGGCTTCTAATTGAGCGAAATCCGTGGGACTATTTCGACGTCGGTGTACCTTACCCCACAGGATTCCACCCCAGGACCCAAGACGACATGTCGGCCTGGCAGGACTTCATCCGCAGGCGCCGTCGCACGCATCTCTTCTGCTTCGCCGGCGCCAAACGCGCCGCCTTCCGCAACGACTTCCGCGGCGTCTTGCTCGACCAGTGCCGGAATTCCACGGCGGAGAAATGCCGTGTCGTCGACTGCGCCGGCAGCCGCTGCGCCAACGGCACGTCGGCGATTCTCGAGACGTTTCTCTCCTCGGATTTCTGCTTGCAGCCGAGGGGCGACAGCTTCACGCGGCGGTCGATCTTCGACTGCATGGTGGCCGGAGCGATCCCGGTTTTCTTCTGGCGGCGGACGGCGTATTTCCAGTACGAGTGGTTTTTACCCGGCGAACCGGATAGCTACTCGGTTTTTATAGACCGGAACGCCGTGAAGAACGGGTCGGCCTCTATTGAAGCGGTTCTGGAGAAGTTTAGCAGAAAGGAAGTTAGAGATATGAGAGAGAAAGTGATCGAGTCGATTCCGAAGTTCATTTACAGCTCCGGCGAGATTAGAGATGCTTTCGACATCGCCATTGATGGGGTTTTGAGGAGGTTTAAAGAGCAAGAAGAATGGGGGAACAAATTTAAATAAGAAAGAGTTCAGGGGTTTAAATGCAAATAAAAGAAAAAAAAAGTGGAAAAGAGATTGTTGATGTTATTATATAATGTTAGGAACATTTACTATATGATTCTTTTGGTTTATTGTATAATGTATGGGGGGGTTTTAGGGAAATAAATAGTGGTGATTTTTAATTTTGTAGGGGGGAAAAAGTTGATAAACTTGGAAGGAAGGGTAAAATTGCAAAAGGGGGAAAAGCATCATGAGGTTTTTGGTGATGCTTTGGAATAATGTGATTTGTAGTGTATTGGTGGGCCAAGAGATGGGGTGTTTGGCATAATTAAAAATTGGCTCTATGTATACAAAAAACAATTTTATGTGTTAAAATTAATAAAAGTTGGAAAATGAAAGGTTTGAATCCTAACTTTTTATTTGTTTATTTCTTTTGGCTTTGCTTTGTTGCAATTGATTTTGTTATTCTAACCATTCAAGTGGGAAAAGTGCAATTTTGTACATCTTTTTCTCATTTATAATGCTTTTAATTTAATATTTTATGCTTTCTCCAATTGACACAACAGAATAGTTACCAGCTGCCACAACTTTTTTAGTAAAGGTATTGAAGGAGATAAAATTAACTTTGATTAATAATAATAATATAAAAAAAAATGAGAAAATGATGGTGGGGAATACATTCGTCGTTTTCAGTCTCGATCCCGTTTGTGCTTAATTGGGGATTCCTTCCTTGCTCTATTAGAGGTGAGTCCTCGTGAGTCTTCGCAAGAAAAATGAACATTTCTAAGTAAAGATGTAAGGGAGTGTCTTTTTTTTAATATTAAAAGAATCTTGGATGAATTTTATTTTAATAGGCCATTTATTTTTTGAAAAATTCAAACTCAACTACGGTGAAATTGATCAATTATATATAATATCATTCCTGAATAGGAAAGTCCTTTTCATAATGGTAAATGTTTGTGGTATTTGTAAAGTTGTAAAGTCTAGCATTTGTGGAATTGAAAAGCCTTGTAAAAAAAACCAGCTTTTTCTAAAGTAAATGTTTGTGATATTTGTGAAGTTGTGGAGTCTCTATTTAGGATATGGCTAATGATATTATTTGGAAAAAAAAAAAATGAGACGAATTGAAGGAAATTTTATTTCGAAAAAATATTGTTTGGAAAGCATTCCATGTAAATTTTTACTCAAATTATTGGTGTTTAAATTTGTACTCAATTTTTAATTTCATGAAATAGGTTAGAATGTGTATCACAAAAGCCAGTCTATATTGGGGAATGGAGTTAGGATGAGAAGCTTATCCTCAATTTTACCTATCTCCACCTTGCTCTTTTCAAGGACCACCACACCACAATAGTTTAGTTAACTTTACTAATTAGAATCTTTTTTAATGTATTTTGCTTATTAGATAGATTTAAGATAAACCACATATTAACCTTGTAATATAATTAGGACTCACTATGTTTCTTCAACCACTTCTCTTTATATTTATTATAATGCATGGTTGAAGTTTGGGGTATGACTCTTGCACACAAAATTGCAAGAATTATGAGTGTTTAAATATATATGAGTATAATGACCACAAAAAAATTTAGTATAATATTATATAGTTTAAACCTAAGATTTTATATATATATATATATATCACAAAGTACAATGTGAAGAAGGTATTATCGTTCAAATATTGGCTTACTTAGTATTGGAGGATGTTTGATCCTTTACTTTGATGCA
This sequence comes from Sicyos baderoa, assembly GCA_037832685.1. Classification (NCBI taxonomy): domain Eukaryota; kingdom Viridiplantae; phylum Streptophyta; class Magnoliopsida; order Cucurbitales; family Cucurbitaceae; genus Sicyos; species Sicyos baderoa. The sequence goes on along the minus strand of JBBMEF010000028.1, from coordinate 6,554,194 downwards.
AAATTAGCTCATCAAATGTAACAAGCTCGTTGATCTCGAGCTCTCGAAATAAATGATTGATACTACACTATGTTGCTATGACTAAAACTATGTTTTTTTCCGATAGCAATGCCTTTTAGAGAATTATTTTACATGCCTCAGTTATAGTCTTCTAGATTAATAGAACATGGAACATAAAGTATTTAGAGTTTACAAGAGAAATAAATATGTTTCCATAATTAAATTTTGGAGGCACAAAAGTGATGATAAATGCATATACATTTATTAGGGTGGTCCTAAAAATTATGGGTACAAAGATGGTTGGTATGGGCTTTGTACTGGATCTATGGGGCTGTTTGGCTCACAAGTTTTTTTATTTATTATTTTATTATTATTATTTTGCAACGGTGAGAAAATGAAAAGTGGGAATGGAATTGAACGAACCAAAATTGTTGCTATTATTTATTATTATTATTATTATTATTATTATTATTATTATTATTATTATTATTATTATTATTATTATTATTATGATTATTATTATTATTATTATTATTATTTTCATCATGTGCAATTGCTGTAAAAATATTGAATTTGTTGATGTCCTTTTCAATCCCTCTCATTCATTGGTTTCCTAAGCATTGTGAGAGTGAAGTTTTCATTTAATTATTACGAATTGATAGTGATTTGTTTAAGAAATCTAAGTTAAAATGGAATCATCCATATGAAGTAAAAAGCCTCACTATTACATTTTCTTCTATAAATGTGTACTTTCATTGTCTTAAAATAATTGTGATTATTGAATTAAGTTTTGATAAAATTTAACTTTTAAGTATGGAGACTAATTTTTAATTTTATTGAAAACGCAACTGTAAAATAAAAAAGAATAGTATTCTCTCATATATAACCTATCCATTCTAAATTTAATTTAATTTAAAAAAAAAATCAATTTTTTTTTTTTTTGAGTACAAAAAAATTCAATTATTAAAATTAGACAAAATCGTATTTTATCTATAAAACATAAACATACACAATTATATCAAAGAGTAGAGTGTTACTTATTTTTCCCATCAATTATTTATTAGTCTCAAACCAAAAGATACTATTGAAAGCACAGTAAGTAATGTAGTAAATAATGTAAAAGAGTGAAATTATAATTTAAATTTCCACCGACACTAATTAAAGAAAATTTATTTATCATGACAATTGAGATATTGGTATGAAAGTTGATTAAATTTTATTGAGAAATGTGAATCAAATCAAATCAAACTAATTCGGTGTATTATGAGTAGGGTTTCGGTTTCCTAAAATGCCCATACAAATTCTGAACTAAAGGTGAGATCTTTTGTTTTATTTATTTTTTCTACTGTTTTTTTTTTTTTGAATTCTATTATTTAATAAAATGGGGTGTTATTATTATTTACTTCCATCTTATGAAACTATGGAACAAATCATATGGCTTTTCTATTGGTCCTTCATTACAACACCCATTGATCAAAATATTATAAGTCACAACATCCGAAAGAAACCTTCTATGGGACAATTTGTCGAGAAGATCCAAAGCAATTTCGAGTTTTCCTGCTTTGCATAGACCATCGATAACACAACTAGAGATCTTGACATTCAATTTCATATTGAATGAGAGCTTATTAAAAATTTTTATTGCTTCTAACAAACAATCATTCTTACATAGCCCATCCAAAAGAATATTAAATGTACATGAATTTGGTGGGTGAAGTCTTTAAAGTTGCTTCGTACCTTTGAGAACTTCAATAACGAACGAAAGAGTCATTGCAACATTAGAGTTTCAATGTTAGAACAAGTTGGCATGAAACCTTAGAAAATGTAAAATATATAGATAATTCACAACATTAGCAGCAAAGGATATGAAATGAGAAATTGGACATAATAATTATTAGACACTTTTTGAAGTTCATATCAAACCTAAAAAAGTAAATATGTAGTTTAACCTAACTGCCTTATATACCCAACATTAGAGTGTATACTTGAGAATATGATATTTGAGTTTAGTGTGCTTTGGAAGGAACAATTAGTGGAACTAATGGTGTAGCCAATGCTGCACTTTTTCTTGCTTCTGATGATCCTAATTTTATAAGTAATTTTTTGGTATTTTTTTTTAAAAAAATCTCATACATTGAGTTCATATTCAAAATATAAAAAATGACCATACACAATTCTAAAAGTAATTTAGAGCATAATAAAACAGGCTTGTGAATTCTTTTAAATAAATAATTTTGCTGGTGGAAGGTTTTTTTTCTTAATATATATATTTGTGAGAGTCGGGCCAACTTGACTATACAGTTGTCAGTTGACACTAGAACATTTGCATTCCAACAACTTCACAAATTCAGAATGTTCTTATTCAGAATGTTCTTTTGATCGGTAGGCTACATATGGATGATGGTTTGTTGCTAATGGCAATTTTTGCAATATCTTAACTAATTTTTTGTTTATATCCTCTGTCGGCTAGTTTTCCCACACCTAGACTAATGTCACTTGACATACCGCCTAACCCTAAAATATTTGGATGCCAAGAAAACGGTAAGAAATTAATTCCTAGGTATGTAACCACTATGGATTGAACCCATCGGTTTAAGCACTCTAAGACCATCTATGATTAATTGAGTCACTCAATTATAGTTAATATCTCAACTAGTTAAAAAGCAAGGAAAAGTTCCAAATCAAATAATAGGAGTTCCAATTGAGAAAACCGAAGAAAAGTACTCATACACAAAAGTGAAGTCCAAATAGAATAACTCCATAATATCCCGCGCTTTTAATAACTCGTAGAACGAACTAAAAGTTTTCAATCCAATGAACTTAAAGCTGAAAATAAAAATGACAACCCTCGTAAGATACTCATGTTTAATCAAAGAAAAATTACTCAAGTTAGACAAGAGCTCGTTACCGATTCCTACGCCATCCTTCGACATCCTCTCCTTTGTCCTTTGCTCCAGCATTGGTCTGTGAATCCCTAAGACATCCTTTGAGCAGCTTCCTTGGCAAGGACCCTCTCCTTTGCTTTGGTTTTGGCCTGAGACTTGGAACCCATGATTCCTCCGCCCCACTTCTTCCTGTACTCCTCGTACTTGTCGTTGAAGTTTGCCTTAACACACAAACAGAGCAGCAAAGGTATTAACAATAAGATCGATCTACTAGTCGGCTGTAACATATGTTTAATGAGCTAGGTACCTTAATAGCTTCAAGGATCCTGCTGAACTCCAACTTATCTTCGTTCTTTACAGTTGTCAAGCACAAAACTGATGCAGTCTTTTGATGGACAATCTATTAAAATGGATACAATGGAAACAATTTTCAAATAGTTGCCCCTGGTTGAGAATGAAGAGAATATAGGTCAAAAGATTAGGCAAAAGGTTACCGATCCCAATCGGGCTTTTCCCTTCACAATGCAATATGGAATTTCCATCTTCCTGCACAAAGCTGGGAGCCAAACAACCAACTCAATCGGATCCACATCATGAGCAATCACAACCAGCTGAGCCTTGTTCTAAAAAGAAAGTGCATTTATATGGCTGTTATAGATACATGGGTGTACATAAATCTGATTGCAGATAACTTTGCAATTGAAAAGAGTGCAATTTATCACACCTGCTCAATGAGGTAGGTAACATGGTTGAGACCATACTTAACAACAATAGGCTTCTTGGCATCGTGGGATTTGCCTTCGGCCTCTTCCTGAGCTCTTTTAATTAGACGCTCCCTCTTTTGTGCTTTATCCTCGGGTCTATACTTCAAAAGCATCTTGAACAAGTTTGTTGCTGCAAACGCATGAAAAGGCATTTTTTTCATTCAACAACATTTGGGAGGGAGAATTCAAACCCCTAACCTCTTATTACTTGGTTTACTTGAAAATACATTTTACAACTATTAAAACCGATAAATTGGATCTTCCCTACACTATACTCGGGGATAGGAGCGCCTATCCCAAGGCTTGGAACTGGGAGAGAACTGAGTGTTTTCACAATTAAAATCACTTATAGAGCTCACCTACAAGGAAGCAAGGCTTGAAAGTCCCAAATTTCAACCAATATACGTGTCACCTTATCTAATGACACGAGACCGCCTGACCAAACAACATTTGTTGGATGACAAGTAAAACCATTATTTCCTAGTTAGGTGGCCACCATGGATTGAACCGATAACCTCTTAATTCTCTCCAAGGCCCTCTTGACCAAAATCAAAGCCATTTTATCACAAGATTTTAAAAGCATCTAAACACTAATCACATAATATGAACAAAAACCAGAGCTATTCAATTAAATTACCAAGATTCTTGTCAAGGGTCTTGGTGAACTGATTCAAAGCAGGTGGAACCTTAAGCCTCTGCTTAAGAATCCTCTTCTTCCTCTGAATCTGAACAGCTTTCGGCCATTTAACGAACCGCGTGAGATCCCTCTTCGGCGGCAACGCCCCACCAATTCCAAACTGCTTGGGCCGCTTCTCGAACAGCGGATTCACCACCTTCTCCTGCAAGCAATCGAGCACCGTTTCAAACCGAAACAACCGAGAATCGAGCACAAATCAAAAGAAGAAAAAATCGTTTACCGGTTTCTTCTTGGCCAAAGCTTTTCCGACAGCCTTCTTCGGTGCCTTTGAAACAGAGATGAACAGAATCAGAAATCTGAATAGTGATGAAGGGAGGAAATGAAGGAGAGATTGATCGTTACCATTGTAATTCCGGCGGCTGCAAGACGGCGGCGAAGTGTATCAGAGGAGTCGACGTTTTCTCTGTGAGTTAGGGTTTTATTTAAAGGAACGAGAAACCTATGTTTTTTTTTATAAATAAACAAATAACTTTATTTTATTTTATTTCTTTTTGTATTTTACTTATTTATTTGAGAAAAATAAATAAATAATAGACCTTTAGATAGTCATTTGGTTGTTTTTTGTTTTTTAAATTGATGTGTATTTTTACTCAAATTTTAGCTTCACGTACTTTTCTGATTTCGATTGGTAAACCCAAAACGTTAATCAAATTTAAAAAAACAAAAAAAAAAAAGTTTTTGAACCTATTTTTTGTTTAATTTTCGAAAAAAACATAAATATAATGTAAATATTAAAATAAGAAAAAATATATAGTAGAGTCAATATTATAGCCTTAAAATTCAAAAATAAAAAATAAAAAATAAAATAATTATCAAAGTGCATGATATAATTTTTTATGTGTGCATTTTTTTCTATTCGTAATTGTGTGGGTCAGCTTGTATGCATCTCGCCTGATTTTACGCGATATACTTTTTTACTCTATAATATTTGGATGCCAAGAAAATTGATAGGAAATTATTTTATAAGTAGGTGGTCAATGTCAATATAAATTGAATCATCATCTTAAGTACCACAAAACTCTCTAATTATTAAGGCACTCGATAATGATTAAATATACTTGAGGAAAGCTAATCTCATGTTCGGTTTTCTTCCAAAAAATAATAGTTAATGGTAACTGCATCTTAGCGAAATTCTATAATTCTCATTTTTACTATTAAAATTTCTTAAAAGTGAATACCTATAAAAATAAACAAAATAAATAAATAGTCTCAAATTATGTGGCTTTGTTAACAGATACCTAAAGTGCGTGTGTGTTATTTTTAAGAACTATGAATCCGTTCTAAAAAGCACTTAATTGGTAAACATGACATTTAAATACTATCTAACACATAAATCCTATTACCTAAAAAAAAAAAAAAAAAAAAAAATCCTATTATAGAAGTGTTAAAAAATCAAGAATCTAATCAAACCAAATTTGGTGGTGTGGTTCATTCATTAAAAAACACTTTAGCCCATTGATTAATAAGTTAAAAAAATCAAAAATTCAATTTAACTCCTGATTCAAAACCTTAAAAATCTCCTTCCCCAACTTATATTAAAAAAACTTTAAAAATAATGTTTGTTCTTTAATGGACAGTCTAATAGTTGAAATTAAAGACTTTAAGACATGTTTCTTGAGAGATCCTTAATTTGAGATCGTTGGAAAGCTCTCAAATTAAAATATCTCGGTGCAACAGCTTAAAGACAGACTAGTAATTCCTCAAGTATAAGAGAACGAACCTCCAATTTTCTCATTTAAAAATAAAAATGTTCATTTTTTTTTGTAGGCTCCCACAGAAGTAAATGAGTTGGGAGGAAAAATTATCCAAAGTAAACAAGTAAAGTGATGAAAAATGTATTCACTATTTCCACTTTTCGAATCCGCCCGGTTTACATTTTTTTAATTTATTTTTTAAAATTGTTTTGTTTTACAAATTTAATCTTTTACTTATATTTTTTTGTGTTTGGTAGAAATATTTATTCAAGTACTTTTTATTTTTCTACTCCAAAACAAAAGTTTTTTTTTAATAATCATTTATCTAATTTAAAATTGATATATAATTATTTTAAAAATTAACAAAAGAAAAATTAAATAAATGGAAATAAAATTATGCAAGAAATGTCCACTTTTAATATAAATTAAAAAAAAATCTACAAATACTTAAGATAATAAATTTAATTCATAGTAATTACTTACCTAAGAATTAATTTTATATAAATTTCTTTCCCAATTCAAATATCAAATATTATAGATTAAGATTGTTTGAAAAAAGATTTTATTTGTAGGTTGAGATAGTAAAGAATAAATAAGGAAATAATAATAAAATAACATAGGTACTCATATGCTACTGAATTTCAAAATGTTGTTATTAAATCGGGTTTACTTTGTCCACAAGGAAAGAATCGTTGAAGCCCTCAATTATAAACCCTAAATCCCAACCCTTGATCTCTAATTTCCAATTTTTAATTTTAATTATTTTAATAATTTTAATCTGTTTCTGTTGCTCCTCTGTTCCTTGGCCTGGATCGGAGGGCGGGGAACGAGAAGAGATGAAGAAGAAAAGCAAGGTCGGAAAGAGATCAAGAAGCGAAAAGCTGCAGAGCCGGCCGAGGAAGAGGATAACCGGAGTGAGAGCTCGGAGCTGTGCGAGCCTGTGAATCCGACAATGAATGGCGAAAATGAGATCAAGAAGAAGACCTCCAAGAAGAAGAAGGCCAAGGCGGTTGAGTTCGACGGAGCCGATGAGAACATGGAGGCTGAGGATCTCAATGCTGTTTCGCGCTTTCGGATTTCGGAACCCTTGAAGGCGCGCCTCAAGGCCAAGGGGATCAGCGCGCTGTTTCCGATTCAGGCTATGACGTTCGATACTGTGTTGGATGGACTTGATTTGGTTGGACGAGCCAGAACGGGACAGGTATAATTTCTTACGTTTTATTTGATTCAATCTGATCAATATTGTGGAAATTAGTTACGGTATTGTGATCGGTTCGTGCGTTTGTGACTATGCAATGATTTTCCACAAAGTTTCATTGACGATTCAGATTTTTTTTTTTTTTTTTGATATCTGTGACTGTCTGGGCTAGCTCTCGCACACCTCGACTAATGTCATTAGGCACACTGACCCTATAATATTTGGATGTCAAGAAAATTTCTAAGAAATTAATTTTTAGACAGGTAGCCACCATGGATCTTGACGATTCAGATTCACATAATCTCATTCCACTCGGCGTTTTTTTTTTTTGTTTAATCAAAGATAGAATTTGTTTGTTTTTTTTTTTTTTTTTTTGCCGCCGTCTGATTTAGTTTTTGGCTGATGGTGGGTCTATTAATTCTTACTGTCTTGATCAGTTGCTTTCCTTTTTATTTATTTGGTATTATTATTATTTTCGCCTGAAATTGCTCTTAGGGAGTGTTTGTGGAGTGGAGTGGAGTGGAGTGGGGTGAAAAAGTTAATGATAGTTCGAGTAATTAATTATGTTTGGGAATTGGTGATAGTGGTGGTTGATTTTTTTTTTAAATGAAACGAAAACATTTTCATTAATAAGTAATTCTAGAGTAATTAATTACTCATTCGGAAGTTGATGTTAGTAGTGATTGGGGTAATTAACTATTCGTTTGAGAATGGGTGTTAGTAGTAGTTGAGTGATTAGTTTCATGTGGGTTTTGATGAATGGTTAAGGGTGGTTGTTTAACACCAAATCCAAAAAGGGGTTCTAAAAGTCTGGTTGTTTACCACTCTTCTTAAAAAAAACAAACACAGCCCGATAAAAGCCAACTCCAAAATTTAGTGAGTATATATATATACACATATATGTCAGCCCTTTGTACATTACAAGATTAACTTTGTATTGTAAAATATTATATAATGTATAATCTTTATGGTTTTCGCGCAGGGTAAAACATTAGCTTTTGTCTTGCCCATCTTGGAGTCTCTAATAAATGGGGCTTATAGATCAACCCGAGTGACTGGATATGGAAGGGCCCCTAGTGTTATAGTACTTTTACCTACAAGGGAATTGGCTGACCAGGTACGGTTTGAAGATTATTTAAACTTTACACATTTTTAATCTGTATTTAGTATTTTGAAAAGTTGTGTTTTGATTAGGTGTTCGAGGACTTCAAATTTTATGGTCAAGCCTTAGGCTTGGAGGCTAGCTGCTTTTGTGGAGGAATGCCTTATGGACCAGAAATAACTAAATTATGTAGGGGGATCGACATAGTTATTGGAACACCTGGTCGTATTAAGGTGAAAATTGAAGCAATTTTTGGAAGGATTTGTTAAATGATAAGAAATATTTAGTCATGGTTTACTGACTTGTGCCATCTTTAATTTTGTGTAGGACCACATCGAAAAAAACAATATTGATTTGCGGTCTCTAAAGTTTAGAGTCCTTGACGAAGCTGATGAAATGTTGAATTTGAGTTTTGCTGAGGATATCAAATTTATTCTTGGTATAGTATTTGGAATCTTAACTTTTTGATCCACTCCGAGGATGGAATCTATTTCGCTTCATTTCTTGGTATTGTGTCATTTATTTGAAACTAACCCTGTCAATTTTTTTGGGTATGATTTCTAGGCCAGGTGGAGGATGCAAACAAAGTTCAAACACTTCTTTTTAGTGCCACTTTACCAAGCCAGTTGAAATATGTTAGAATTTTGAACATAATTAGTAGAAAAATTCACTGCAAAATGTAGTTTTCTTCTTAAACTGTTAATGATACATTCTTTTGCATGATTAGATTGCTTCTAAATTCCTTAAAGCAGACAAGAAAACTGTAGATCTTATTGGTAATGAGAAAATGAAGGCCAGTAAGGATGTTAGGCATATTGTTATTCCTTGCTCTGATTCAGGAAGGTCTCAGCTTATTCCTGATATCATTCGATTCTATAGCAGGTTAGCAGTTCGAATGGAAAGAACTTGATTTGTATTAGTTAGTTCATCCGTGATAGATTATTGAATCGTTCTCCTCATTATTTCTGTATGATGACTCAGTGGAGGCCAAACTATTGTATTTACGGAGACGAAGAAATCTGCATCCGAGCTTGCTGGTCTTCTTCCCGGAGCACAAGCGATACATGGAGATTTTCAGCAGTTGCAACGCAAGGTAATTTTCTATTTATCATTCTACGTGGTCTTTTCAAGATTGATTTTGTGGTCATTTCAATAGGTTGTTCGACAGAATGACCCTATGTGCAAGCTTATTACTAATGTAGCTTTTAACAATTAATTTGCTGTTTAGAGGTCTTGATAGTGCAATGCAACCTACTTATTGCAGGATACCCTTGATAAGTTCAAGTCAAGAAAATTTCATGTATTAGTGGCCACCAATGTGGCAGCACGTGGATTGGATATCAAAGATGTTCAGTTAGTTATCCAGGTTTGTGCTTGACCCTGAGATGTAATATGACATTTATTGTGCTTTTTTCTTTAAGAAAAATTGTTAATGTTATATTTTTCTTTTATTTTGAATCTGTTAGTGTGAGCCTCCAAAGGACATAGACGCTTATATCCATCGGTCTGGAAGAACAGGAAGAGCTGGTATATGCGCGTTTGCCATTTTCCTAACGATGTTCTTTGCATATAAATTTTCAACTTTCTAACGAGGCGGATGTTTCTTTAGGCAATACTGGAGTTGCTGTGACATTGTATGACCCAAGAAAGTCTGGAAGAATTTCTAGGATAGAACGAGCTTCTGGTGTGAAGTTTGAGCACTTGCCTCCTCCCCAACCTATTGATATAGCCAAATCTTCGTTAGCGAGCGTAGTAGAGTCATTAACGCTCTCTGATTGCGTAATCCCACCACTCTTCATGTCTGCTGCCGAGGAGTTGGCGAAGAGCTCTAGTTTGTCTACTACGGAGTTAGTCGCCTATTTGCTTATGAAGCAGTCTGTGAGTTATCTATATATTTTTTTTCATAAACTTGCTAACTGTTAGCCTTTATTCTTGACCTACATTTACCTTACTGCATTTTGGTGGTTGATTGTATTTGGGCAGGATTATAAAGAGATAAAGAGCAGATCACTTTTGACGTCAATGGAAAATCATGTCACTTTGATTCTTGAGGCTGGAAAGCAGCAGCCTATCCGTTCCCTATCGTGAGCAATCTTGATTTTAGCTTTGTTAGTTTGTTTGATGCTTTTTTACACATCTACTTTGTCCAACACTTGGAAGTTGTGTTGATAATGTCATTAGCCATACCTTTCTTTTTTTTTTAGCCCATACTGTTATTTTTCGGTATGAATATATGTGTTTAGAATGATTCATTTAATTAAATAAAATATAATTTATATTATATTGTACGGTTGAAAATTAGAAAAAAAGTTTAGTGTGACATTGATAAGATTACTGATTATATAAAAGATTTGATGTGATACCGAATGAGGAGTTGAGGAGTGGAAGATAGGCTGTTGTACTAAAAACAAACATAGAGTTGAGAAATCCCAACTCTTTTCCCTTCCTCTTCTCTCCTCAACACCAAAATCCAATCATCCCCTAAACTAATGATTTTTTCTTCTTAAATCGTCCAGATTTGCTTACAGTGTCTTGAGGAGGTTCTTGCCCGAGGAGAAAGTCGAGTCAGTCAAGGGTATGACACTGACTGCTGATGGGTACGGTGCGGTGTTCGATGTTCAAACAGAAGACGTCGATGCATTTCTTACTGGTAATTCTTTGTTCATAACTTGTTTGCCCATTGTTGTTGTTGTCATCGTCGTTATTGTTATTATTGTTGTTGTCGTTATTGTTATTATTTTGGAATCAGAATTGAGAATCATACCATATTTTGAAATTGAAAGCTTGTTTCTCTGCAACATAATATAAGATTGTCTTTGCAAAAATCTTACTCTGATTGTAGGTGAGGGAAATGCAGCAAATGTGAGTCTGTTGAAAACACTGCCAACTCTGCAAGACAGAGAGCAATCAAGAGGATTCCAAAATGGCAGAAACGGCTTTTCAAGGTCTCCGGGACGACGAGGAGGCGGCCGGGGAGGATTTTCTGATAGAAATAACAGATTTTCAGGCCAGTCGGGCGGAAGAGGTCGAAGCTTTGGCGGCGGTAGCAGTTGGTAAGTGTGTTCAAACAAACCAACCATTAGCCTGAATTTGGGCACAGGAAATTTTGTAGAAAGGATGAGTTTCTCTTTACAATATATGAGTATAGGTGATACTTAGTTCTTTATTTGATATTTTATGATCATTATTAATAAGAGGGGCAATTATAGGTGGTAATAAGTTCTTTATTTGATAATCTATAATTTTCTGATTTAGAGAGATACGTTATTTTTTAATTTGCAAAGGGGAATAACCTTGTATTATTTTATTCATTAATTTAACTTTTTAGAAAATTACACTATTTTATAGTGTATTTATGCTTTTGAATGTTGAGCTTAATTGCTAAGCGGCTTGGTTATAACTACATCATGTTAAAATATAGAATCATTCAAACTTAATTTGTGATTTTTTTTATAGACAAATTAGTTTATAAATTGTAAAGGGTAAATTGACACATACATACTCTTGGTCTCCAACATTTAGTATTCGAAACTACATATTTGATTTTAGTTCTTTTAGTTCCTAAGGTTTCAACAATAACATTTGGTTTTTAGGCTTTGGATTTGGATTGGTCTATAAACAAGTTTTTGTTTTTGTTTTTAAAAAGTATGAAAAATAAAGAATAAACAATAAAAAATTTAAAAAATCAAAATAAAATATGATATTTGAAAACAAAAATCAATTGTCAAATATATACGATATGAAAAATGAAAAATTAGAAATACAAATATAAAATATAAAATGGTTATCAAATAGAACCTTAGTCATTTGTTTGCAAGGCAAAAGTTGTTGGTATTTGTAGAGGCAAGTTTGGATATTTTTCTGGACTTTATGCATAACCAAGTTTTTTTTTATTTATTTATTCTTTTTTTTTTTTTTATATATTTTGTGTACAATGCATAAAAAAGTTGATACAAATACCAAGGCAAGTAAATCAAAGAATTTGTCATCTCTCCATTAAATCATATAAAAATAAAGTTGAGTTAACAAGAACCATGGCAGTGAGGACTGGAAATATAGATCTCCCATGTGATTTGGTTCCTTCATAAAACTATATATAAATCTTCAATGATTGATCTAATATACATCACTTTCTGTAAACATTCAGACACTCTTATATGATACCCACAACATGCTTGTATTTTACCTTTTTTCTATTTTTGAAAACCATTATTGCTAATACATATAAAGCTTAATCATCATGGTTGATCGAGTGTTTTGAAAAATTTAAAAGTACTCAAAAATTAAATTTTTATGATCTTCTTGATAATTAAATATTACAGGGTTAAATAATTTTTCGTATAAAAATAATAGATGTGTGCATATATCAGCTTACAATTTTTTGTTTGCTAATAAAATATAGATGCATAAGATGATGAGTTCAAATTTCATGGTGACCATCTACCTAGGAATATATTTCAAATTAATATCTACGAGTTTTTTTTGTATCCAAATATTGTAGGTTCAGACGATATATCTCGTGACATTAGTCGATGATGGCTAGTCCGGACAGTCACAGATAACAAAAAAAAAAAAAAAAAAAGATAAATAGGTGAGAATAGAAGAAGGAAAGAAATCCAAAATGACGTCGTTTTGCAAGGTGGAATATATATAAATTAGTGGTGGTGGTGTATGATAAAAAATGAAAAAAAGAAAAAGAAAAAAAAGGAGATTTCAAAATTTAGAAAATGAAAAAGGGTAAAAGGGTAATAGAAAATGTTGGGAGTAAAACAAAAAAGAGGGGTCGCACGTGATGAAGGGCTTGTTTGGAATGGGACTGCACGTGTGGCAGCCTCATGCATCCTATGTAGTAGTACGTACATACTCTTTTTAATTTCAAAGATTTATTAAACAATAAAAAAAATTAACTGTCTAAATTCATTTTTTATATTTTTTTTTCTATCAGATTAAAAGGCCAGATTTCAACCTTTTTAATCCTAATATTCTAAAAAATAATATATATATATATATATATATATATAATAATAATGTATATATATAAAATTAGAATTTTTGAGGTAACCAAGAAGGGGAAAGACGAAGAGTATGAAAGCCACATCCTCTGTTTTTTGATTTAAAATTAGGGAAATTACTGCAGCAGTTTTTGATTCACCAATTTTAATTATAGCATTTTTTGAAAAGTAATTCGTATATATAACATATTTTCATTCCATTTTTCAAAAATCTCAATTTTAACCTTCTGTTCTTTTTCCTTTCCCTCTCCTCCTTTTTCTTGTCTCTTTTGTTTGCAACTATCCGTTCAACACCGACAGTCACGCAATAGTTTCATTGTTTGGTTGTAAATCAGTTCAACACCGACAGTCACGTTCAATCTCTGGAATCGGTATTTGTAATCCCCTCCCCCTACTTTTCTTTTAAATAAACAATTTTAATTTAGTTCAATTTTTTTTTTGTCTTCAATTGTTAATGATCAATTTTTATTATGTTCAATCAAATTTTTAATTCCACTAGCTCAATTAATAGCAATTAATAGAAGTCAATCGATTTGTTAAGTAATAGAAGTTAATTATTTTTTCAAGTAATAAAAGTCAATCATTTTTGTTAAATATGGAAGTCAATCTTTTTT
>JBBMEF010000028.1:6488851-6520356 GCA_037832685.1 Sicyos baderoa | reverse complement strand
TGTTGCGCAAACGGGCGACACGGCGTGAAGGCGGTGGTGACTGTGTAGGTGGTCGGCGCGGCGGTGCGAGAGCTTGGGTGTGGTTGTGCGGTGTCGATGGAAGAGGATGAATGGTTGTGCGGTGTGGTTGTGCAAATACGTGAAGAAGAAAGAGAACAGGGAGTGGCCGGAGTAAATTCTCTGCGTGCTTGAAAAAGAGAGAGAACAGGGAGAAAAGAATAAAAGAAAAAGAAAAAGAATAAAAAAATGGGCTTTTTAGCCTAGTGATTGAAGGAGATTCTCAAATGGGTTTTTTAGCTAGGTGTTTTTTATGGGCTTTTAAGTAATTTTACTAGTCCGTTTATAATTTCTGCTACAAAAGAATTATTTTTAAAATCTACTATACATGTAATTATTTTGCCCTATTTTGCTATACATGCAAATCCCCCTTAATTATTTTATATAAATATTAATATTTGTGATATCATAAAAAGAAATGAGAATCATTTAAAGACAAAAAGAAGATAATTAATTGGATAAAGTTTGTAGAATCAAATTTTAGAGGTTGGATTCTCCACCCTATCGTAGTTATAAAAACAAGACAAATTGCCGTAACTTTCTTTGTATTCTAATATTTTCACAAACTTCCAAATAACCAATTTTTTAATCATACAAAAATATAATGATCAATGAATAAAAAAGAATATGATAATAAAAGAAAATATTTTCGCAAAATACAACAAAAATAAATATAAATTAGGAAACTCAATTCATTTTAAAGAAACATGTCAAATTCTTACCTACTAATTAAATCTCATATACTATTTTGTATTATTATATACTATAGCATCAAAAAAAAATTGTTTTATGTATATTAAAAAAAAGGAAATTTGTTGTGTATGCCAACTTTAAGACCCTCTATTAAAATTATAGCACATTTTTGTCAAAAATTCATTTATACGAAAATTTTGAGTGATTGTACTTAATCGAACTCAATCAATAACTAGTGATTGAACTCAATCACTTTGTTAAGTGATTGAACTCAACTGATTGATTTCATTCAATAACTAGCGATTGAACTCAATCATTCGATTAGTTTCAATTTTTTGGTATATGTGCAATTATTTTCAATTTTGTGGTATAAATGCAATTTTTTAGCCAATTTTTGTTATACATGAAAAATCCCCTAAAAAAACTTATTTTTGATATACATTTTTTTTGTTGATAAGTTGGAGGAGGGGATTACAAACAATGAAACCATTGCACCACTGATACTTTCAGTATATACATCTTTTATATAGTAATATAAACAATATCACTGTGGATAAAGTATATTCTTAATATTTATTTATATAAAATAAATCATTGATACACTAATATAGCATCAATAAGACCCCGTTTGATAACCATTTGGTTTCTTGTTTTTGGTTTTTCAAATGTAAACCTATTTTCTCTCAAAATTCCTACAATGTGCTCCATCCTCCCCCACCATTTATCCATCATTCTTTAAGAAAGTAAGAGAATACTAACCAACTTTTAAAAACAAAAACAAACTTTGGAAAACTATTTTTTTTTGTTTTTAAAAGTTGATTGGTCTTCCCCTACATTCTTAAAGAAAGATGGATAAATGGTGGGGAGGATGAAACACATTATAAGAATTTTGGGAGAAAATAGGCTTAAATTTGAAAAACCAAAAATAAGAAACCAAATTGTTATCAAACGGGGCCTACGATACGTGATTTATTTAACATTCGTTAATCGTGCAAAATATTTTCTCAAGCAACAAAACTTTGCTATAATTAGGGCTATCATTCCAAAAATAATTCTTATAAAGTTATCATTTTTTAAAAATCTTTAAACTTACATGTTCCCATTCAATTTTAACATCTAGTGTTACAATGATTCACTAGAAATAAAAGAATCCAATTCATAAAAGATGAAAAATGGAGTAAAAACAGGGACCAAATTGAGGAAAGTCCAAAACATTAAGTATCAAGTTAAAGTATACACACATATATTTCAAATCTTTATTTAAATTGGAGGGTTCATTTCACTAGAAGCTAAGAATTTACTAAGATCCAAAAACACATTAAAAAATATATAATATAACAAATAATAGCAGGAAAACAAAAACAAAATAAAAGAAAACTGGCTTTTCCCCTAACTTTTCTCTGTTTTCTTTTTTCATTTGTCTTTCAAATAAAACTTAAATTTGAAAGTCTTCCAAAACTGTTTGGTTTTATTACCAGTCATATTTATTCCTTTATCTAAAAATTGTCTTTTAACCTTAGCCACAATTTAAAATAAACATTTAGATTGAGCTAGGATTCTTAATTCCTTGTTTAAAGAAGAAAACAAATAAATTCTGAAGAACAAAAAGCAATATCATTATCAAATAAGCTATAAATTAATATGGGGCGAAAAAGAGTTTAGGGTTCGATCTATGGTGAGATGCATAAAGTGATGATTATCCATAGTGGCCACCTAACTATAATTAATTTCTTACGAGTTTGCTTGATATTATAGAGTTAGACTATTCTAAAAAAAAAAAAAATTAGTAAAAAATTGAAGGGAGTGAACCAAAAAACTCTAAACCAAGAGCAGCTAAAATTGAAATGGATTAATATATATATATATATTTTTTTTTTTTTGATGTCCAACAATTTATAATAGTGATTAATGAGATATTTTTTATTTGCATTAAAAATTTGATATAAACGTCATTTCTTCTTCTCCGGAAAATAAGTTTACCATACATATCAATATCAACCATTTTAATTCATGTTATAACGTTTTTGCTATAATAGTGACTAATGTTGTAAGTTAAGACGATATTAATTAACTATAAATAGAACGATTTATTTTTTTTCCAAGAGTTATGAGATGATTTAATGCTTTCTATCATTTTTAATGTCGTAAGATTAGAGATTTGTCCTCTAAAATAAATAGGATCAAAAATTGAAAAAAGAAACCAATATATAAAAGGATGAAAAATTGAGTAAAAACAGGGAACAAATTATGAAAAGTCCAAACCATTACAAAGTTAAAATACAAACACATATTTCAAACAATTGTTTTAAAAGGAGGGGTTCATTTCATTAAAAATAATATATATAAATATATACATATAACATAACAATAATACCAACAAAAAGAAAAAGAAAAGAAAAGAAAAGAAACTGGCTTTTCCCCCAACTTTTCCCCTGTCTTCCTCAATTGAAAAGAAAAACAAAAGAGAAAAAGATCAAGAAATTACTATTTTCCTCATCACATAAACTCTTTTGCAAACATCAAAAGGCAGTAAAAAAAAAAAAAGGGAAAAAAATCTGAAATATATATCTAATAATTAGTTCTTCAACTTTGAAGAAGAGATTGTTGTTTTTGTTGTTGAACCCAATCTGAAAAAACTTCAAGTGTTTTGATATCAGCTCTGTAATGGGACTGTGTGAATTGGAGGAGCATTGGCCATGTGAAGTCAGGGTAGATTCTTGGGCTTTGAGTGCTCACAAGCTCCATTGGTGGCTTCACCACCTTGTCATTTTTTGGACATAAAAAAAATGCTAATGATTTTCTTGGTGTCTCACTGTTCACCACTGCCCTATGCAAGCAACTCTTGTATCTCCCATTTGATAGTGCCTTTCACAATCCAACAAACACATCATATCATTAGTATATATGGTCTGTTTTGAACCCTCAACTTTCCTCATAGCGTTGATTCGCTATCTCGGTTTATTTTAAAGTTTCCATTACACCTAACTGACTATATGCGATTTTAAATACTTTAAAATGTATATAGATCCATTGGTTAAGGTGCTAGTAAAGTCTTTGCTCATACATTTTTTGACCACCCTCATGTTATTTTAGAATTAGTATGAGAGATGAAAGTTTATTATTGTTTCTATTTTATTTTTTTCATTTTTTCAAAAGAATAATGTGGTAAGATGAGAAGACCTCTCGACATCCATTTAATGCATGAGTTACTCTTCCTATCATAATTTAGTTTGACAAAGAATCATATATATATATATTTATTTAATATTGTATTAGAGCTCATATATACCACACAAATAGCTCTAAAAGTCAGATTTAATCTAAGAATGATCAACTCAAAACATTGAACATAAAATGTATGAGCTCTCAGAGAGGAACTATTTTAAAAGATATGTTAAAGATATAAATGCATAGATTATTTCTCTGAGTGCCAATAAAATTTAATTGGGTATTTGGCCTAAAAAAAAATGATGAACTAAAAAAAGACCCTTCTCAAAATTTAATAGTGGGTGAAAACAAAGGGTAAAAAGTCAAGGAATGAAAAAGAAAAGTGAAAAAAAGTAAGTTTGATAGTTACCATGAAAGTGTCACCAATATTGACAACAAAGGCATGAAAATTAGGGGGAATGAGCCTCCATTGGTTGTCCACAAAAACTTGCAAGCCACCAACTTGGTGTTGGTGGAGAATGGTCAAAGAAGTGGGGTCACAATGAGGGCCAGTGCCCAATGTGAGCTCTGGCTTGTGGCATGGTGGATAGAAATTCAATCTCATAATTGAATCATTGTCTTTGAAGAAGTTCTTGAAATAATCTCCTTCTACCCCAAGGCTCTTCCCAAGCACCTCCATTATCCCTAGTGATAGCTCACTCATTGCTTCACAATACTTCTCATAAACCCTACTGTTTCATGATTAAACACACACACAATCAAACCAACAAAATATCAATATATTGAGCCATAATCCAACTTAATTACCATATATATGACCCTGGTTAGCTTAAACTGATTCACAGTGCTATTTGTTAACACCGTATTAATTTTCAAACTCATAAATGAGAAAAAAAAAAGAATGTTAAAAATACTATTTTGGTCAAATATACTTTTTAGTTCTATACTTTAAAATTTTAAACTTTAGTCTATGTACTAAACAAAACTTAAAAATTAAGAAGAAATATACCATTACAATCAATTTTAAGTAATAAAAAAAATTAATAATTCAACTGGCATAAATGTGTGTATTGAAAATTCAAAGCCTAAAACATAAGGAATATCAAAATGATTGTAACAAAACAGAAAGATAGAAAAAGATTTCATTTAAAGTTTAATTTATATTTTAGACCCTAATGTTTCATATTTTTCAATTCAACCCCTATTTTATAGATGTATTAGCCTATGACCAACATGGACCAATAGAGAAAACATCAAACATTCCCGTTAAGGAAAAAGATGTGAGAGAAGATAAGAAGGAATGTGTCTATGACCAATAAGAACCTAAGTCAACATAATCATAGGTTATAAAATCGAATCATGTACATGTAATTAACTATTAATTCAAATAATTGAAAGGGTCGATGACGGGATTAATTATCTGATTTGGTTTTAATGGCGGGATTAATTATCTGATTTGATTTTAATTCATTTTCACTCTACGATCTACAGTTCCATTTCCAATTACAAATAAAGAAACATGGGTTAGTAAGGAAGTACCCAAAGTTGGCGAATTGATCACCAAGATTGCGAGAAACATTATCAAGAACGAGATCACGCGACGAGTGATCGGGCGAGAAGCGAAACGAGAGAGTCTCCTTCCAAGGCAATTTGGAAGAGAATCGACCAGTGAAGCTACTGGCATAGCCACAATGTTCACCAGCCTTCCTTTGAGCCCTCTGTTTTTGGCAGAGTGGCAATTCAAAGAACCGGTCCATGTATTCATGAGCCGCGGCTATCAATTCCGGGTCGACCCCATGGTTCACCACCACAAAAAAACCATGTTTCTCACAAGCCTCCCCGACATGTCGAACCGCCTCCCCTACCGAATCCTTGTCGCCGGATCGAAATCCCGACATGTCGATCAATGGCACTTCCAGCTCCGGGCAGCGGGCAGCCGGCTTCTCCTCGTCCGGCCATATGAATTGCGCTGGGATGTTGCATTGGCGCCGGAGAACCGCCGCGTCGAAGACTAGGTCTTGTGGCTCTGCCATGGAGTTTACTACATGCATGGTTTAATTTAAAGAAACAGAGAAAAAGTTTTTTTTTTTTTTTTTTTTTTTTTAAATTTAAAAAATTGTTATTTGTTTTTTTGTTGAGAGAAATTACAAGGTGTGTGACAAAAGAAAAGCCATGGGGGGTGGTGAATTTATGTGTGAGGGAATTTATTGGAATAAAGAAGTTTATGGATTTTGCAAAACAGGGGCTTTTCTATTTTCAATTTGCTTAATGGGTCTTCTCCAAATTGTCCAAAAATTTAATTTTTATTTGTTTCTGGCAGTGACACAATTTTATGGAGTGTTTGTCTTCTTTATAATGTTGGACAGGAAAGCGATTCCCAATGGAAATTTGGCATTTATTGGTCACGAAGGAATTTCAATGTCCCCCTCCCCCATCAATTCAAATTCTCTTTTTATTTATAATTAGAAAATTTGTTATGTATACCAATTTTATGGTCTTTTATTAGAATTATAGTATATTTATTGACGATTACTTATCTTTATATTTATATACGAGATTGTTCAATTTGAATATAAATTTTTATGATTTTATTTTTGGTCATTACCTAAAAAATATCATAGTAATAAAAATGTGTGTTGTCACTCATTTATATATAGAAAAACTTACTTAGCAATCTAGAATATATTAATGGCATTACCAACCAAATATTCCACACTATATTGGATTATATCATCAAATTAATCTCTCTCAAATTTGTGTTAATAGAAATTAATGGGTTTGGAGAGAAATGATTAATTATTCAAGCTCTCGAGATAACTTTTGTTTTTATTTATTTTATAACAAAAGTAGAAATGAGTATTTGGAAATGATAATTGCTAAGTAATTAAGAAAGGTAAAAAAGAAAGAGACAAACAAATACAAATCTTTGCAATCAAAGAGATCTTTCAAGGGGTAGAAAATCTGCAGAAGCTTTTGAATGAGAAAAAACCATAATGAAAACAAAGGTACTGTACCTCAAGTTTTGGTCCAAAAAAAAAAAGAAAGAAAAGAAAACAAAGGTACTGTCGATAGCTAGGGTACATTGTCGGTTTCTCATTTTCATAAATAATATTTATTTTAAAAATATATACGATGATCTTGTATAACTTATGAGATTACATGTTTGAATTTCATATTTCATATTATTATATCAACAAAAATAATATATATGAATTGAATTTATAATATTTTAATTTCTTAAGATTTTCTTGGCTATTAAATCAATTTATATATCAAGGTATAGTAATTCATAAATTATCTTTAATAACAATATTACTACATTGTGTTCATATGAACATCTTTATATTAAAATACAAAAATAAAACTATTGGCTAGCTTAAAGCTAGGAACATGTACTATTTCTTTCAATCCTTTCAAAGGTTGTATCATATTCCTTTCAAAAAAGGTTGTATCATGTTATTATTTCACTCAACCCAATATTTATAACACTATTGTTTAATTTCCACCCTAGGTGAATAATTGTACAAGATCGATAATTTTTTTCTTCCTTATTTTCTTGACAAAAAAACCCATTATTAATTTTTGAAGATCTTGATGAAATCATCAAAAGTTGGCTCTAATAGCGGAAAAAAGTCGTCGGTAGAAGAACCATCATAAAATAGCTCAATTAGTCAAAGAGAATTTTAAAGATGAGTTCAATTCAAAGTGGTCACTTACCTAGGAATTAATTAGTTTCAACACGTTTCCTTGGCATTGAGTCAGGTGGTATATCCTATGACATTAGTCGATGTGCAAAAAAATTGGTCTGAACAATCACAGATATCAAAAAATAAAATCGTCGACAAAAGTATCAATTTTTGTCGGGATATTCTTTCTCGATGGATACGTGTAATCTTTCGATAAAATAAAAAATCTTATTCACAAATTTTGACAGATAAACTAATCTTTATGTTTCATAATTATTGTATAAACGTAGAATACATCATTCGATTATGAAATTACAAATATATGTCTTTGTTGTGCATAAGAATTACTTAGTATAAATAATTAAAAGCTAATATGTGATTTGGGTGGAGTTGAGGAAAAGAATAAAAAGGGAAAAAGACAAAAGGCTCAAATTTTGGTTGTTCTAGACTTGGGAGGATGTTTATAATAAATCACATCACTTTTTTTAAGCAAACTAAAAGGAAAAGAAAAAGAAAGGTTCAAAAGACAAGAAAGAACTTGCAAATTAAAGAAGAAAGCAACAGAAAAACAAAATTGTAAAAGCAAAAGAAAAATAAAATCTTGAATTTAAGGCCCTATGATAAGGAATCTTCAAATTATTGTCTTTAAGCATCATTTGATTAAATTAAACACTCCAAAACTTAATAGATTTTCAAATCTTGGATTAATTTAAACTTCTATTTTAAGGGAAAGGATCAGAAATGACAGAGTACATTACCTATGGTTGGAGGAAATATAATTCATACAAATGGACAAAGAAAAACTGTTTTTTTTTCTTCAAAATCTCTCAAATTTTGTACATTACTATTTTTGATAGTTTAATCATTAATGGATCTCCAACTTCATTATTAACCATTCAATTATGGACATTTTTTTGGCTTAATTATCAAGCTACATCACCTTTTGGTTTTCAATTTGACTTAACTGTCTCTCTTGGCCTATCCTTGACCAATTTATATATTCCACCCCAATATTAATTTTAACATATTCCCAAATACCAAAAATATTTTGAATTTTTTTAAAAATAGTTAATGTGATGTGACATGAAATTTGAAATTAAAACCATGGAGTTATAAAATATAAGTTGGATTCTTAAATTTTAAAATTAAAAGTTTACTCTGAGTTCTTTCATTCAAGTTTAGACACGACAATATATCTTGTCTAATGACTGTTACTTTTTTAGTACGATACGAAGTTAGGGTACTCGAAACACAAAATATGTAGTGTTATTAATATATTAATATATATCGAATGGGTTCGTGACGCAGTAATTTTATTATTTCGTTGTAAATCAGTTTAACACTCATAAATTTCTAGGTAAGTGGTCACTATAAATTGAACTCATCATCTTTATGCATCACAAGACATTGTTTGATTAATTGAGTCACTTCATAATTAAGGTCCCGTTTGATAACTATTTGGTTTTTTGTTTTTTGTTTTTGAAATTTAAGCATATTCTCACTCAAATTTCCTACAATATCTTTCACACTTCCTACCATATATCCATCTTTCATTAAGAAAGTAGGAGAATACTAACCAACTTTTAAAAACTAAAACAAACTTTTGAAAGCTACTTTTTTTTTGTTTTCAAAAGTTGGTTAGTGTTCTCCTACTTTCTTAAAGAAAGATGAATATATTGTAGGTAGGGTGAAAAATATTGTAGGAAGCGTGGGTGAGAATATGCTTAAATTTCAAAAACCAAAAATAAAAAATCAAATAGTTATCAAACGGTGCCTAAGTTTTTATCTTTCAAAATTTACTTTTTATTGTTATAGATCTGGTTAATATAAATAATGTATTGATATTTTATATAAATAAGGTAATCATCGTCTATATATGACCATTAAATCAATGATACATAACCATTATTGTCGGATTTATCCAACTTTGGTAAATAAAAGCTTGTTTAAAGTAAGTTCGAATGTACACACTCTACCTAAAATAAGTAAATAACAAAATAAAACAAAATTGGCCATAAATGAAATGACTAAAATACCCTTATTTTACATGACTGGTAAAATCAGGAAAATTAAAATTCAAAATACACTAATAAAATATCATGGACTATGATGTAGTTTGGTCTTTAGAAGAAAGTTGGTGTTGTCGCATCTTGGTTCCTCCTTTCCATGAGTGAAAAATGAGAATATTTGTTAAAAAAGTAATAATAAATGTGAACCTCTCATTTATATTAATTAGAAAAAATAACTGAAACTAAATTTATTATTATTATTATTATTATTTTAATAAGTTGGAGATGAGAGACTACAAATTCTACACAGAAAAAAAACTAAATTTATTATAGTTATGAAATCAACATAATCTAAGTGGATATTGAATTGAATTACCACCAAACAATGAAACCAATTCACTATTAATCATTTCGATCTATGTATTTCTCTTTAAATATAATAATAATGGAATGAAGAATTTGTATCTATAATTTCATAATTACGAGATTGTACAAAATATCTCTAGAATAGTGCTGACCGTACAACTTTTTTTAAAGAAATAATTCCATTAGACATTGAAAAACAGTACAACATAAGACTTAGCATAGGAATAATATCACGATCATCACTTTGGTTTCGAGTCACCGATAAAGGATAATCTAATCGTATAGAGGAAACTTTAATGTGCAAAATTAAGGAAAGAAGTAAAAGATTAACTCTCTAACCGTAATCTTACTCTCGTTCAAAATTAGCAGCTACTTTCTTGATTAAGAAATATTCATCTTTGTTCTAAATTTAATTGTAATTATACTAAAATATTAGAACCAAACAAGCTATTATTGCTAATGAGTCTAATAGTAGTAGTTTTGGTAAGCTGTTTAAAAGATAATAAGAAATTAAAGTAAAAAAGAAGATGGGTTCACTTTCAAAAGTGGCCTCAAGTACATTCTTGGTCTACTAAAATAAAGAAAGTTTACAAATAAATTTAGGTGAATAAAGAGATTGGCATGTTGAAAATAGAAATAGTTCAGTATCCATCATTATCCAACAAAAGATAGCTTGCTTTTTGGTTACTCTATGTACACACACCATCATTTTCTTTGCCTTATTTTTAGAGATTTTGTAAAGGAAATGGCCAAACTTAGTGACCACCACATTGTCCACCAAACTCTCATTTCATTTCTCATATTTAATTCCACCAAAAATATTATCTTATTACAAGTTTTTTTTTGGTTTTTTTTTTTTTTTTTTTTTTTTTTTTTTTTTTTTTTTTTTTTTTTTTTTTCTTGATTGGTCACTTTGTAAATTTCCACTTTTTTTTCTCCTATTACAGTTTTCTGCCTAAAACAATGACCATCCATTTGTTAAAGTGACTTGTATAGTAATAAGATGATTTGATGAGTCAATTACAAGATTCAATGAATAAATGAGAATTGTTTTATTTGAATTAGATGAATCTCATCATCCAATGATTTTTCAATTCAAACAAAAATTATGTTAAGTGAAGACCATTTCACTTGCACTAGTTGACCATCTATAGTCTTGAATACCATTAGGAATGAGTGTTTACTTTTCTTTTTTTTTTATTCAACGACAATTCATTCAAATATATTACCTTTTAATTATAAATATAAATTTAATGTCAGATGAGTTATTCTTTAACCGCAGGTTTCACCTTATAAATTAGGATGTATGTATGAAACCTAATTACAAAATTAGTCAGATAAATTGAGGAAGTTTTCTCAAAATGTTCAAATGTCTATTTTCACAGGTCAAACTAAAAAGGACTAAATGAATACCCAACAATCTCTAAAGTTTTTGGTAATTATCAATTTCATCTTTGATTTAATATAATAAAGAAACTAATTTATACTCTATTCAACAACCATTTGATTTTTGGTTTTGAAATTTAAGTGTGTTTCACTCAAATTTCTAAGAAAAGTAATTGAATTTTAACTAAATTTTAAAACCAAAACACGTTTTTTGGAATAATTTTTTTTTTTAGTTTTTAAATTTTGGTTTGCTTACTAAAAATATAGGTACAATGTGAAAAAAACGTAAATTAAAGTAGTTCTAGGTTTGATTTTAAAAAACCGAAAATAATAAACAAAAGGGTGATCATGCTTTTCTTTTTTTTTTCTTCTATGATCTAATTGATTCTTTTTTAAAAGGGTAAAAGATCAGGACCATTCATATATAACTAAAATAAACTGGATAATCTTGGCTAAAAGTGAATAACTCAAATGAAAAATTGGCAGGTAGAAACTTTTTGAAGATATAGTTTGAGACATATGAAGCCACTTTCACTGATAAACAATCTAAATATACAGTGACAGCATAATCTAATGCAGATACAGAGAATGGGAAAATGTGTGTTGGAGCACTCAGATCAAATCCTTTTTCTTTCTATTAAAGAAGATTACAAGAAGTAAAAGGGGAGTCTCTGTTTTGTTCTATCAGTTACATATTATCCTTTCAATTCTAAGTATTATGGTGCACTTACTGCTTGGTGGGAGCACAACATTAAGCACTGACATCAAATCACATTTCAACACTTGTGAAATTATAGGTGTAACAAGATAACCATCTGATTATACTACATTGTGAAAAAAGTTTATAAAAAATTTCATAATTAGATGACCGTAGATTAAACTTATAATCTCTAGATATCGAAAGCCCTTATACGACCAATAAGCTAATCCAATTTGTTAAAAAAAATGTGGCTGGAGTGTATTATAACAATGTATAATTCTAGATATTAGGATTTCCTGAAAACAAAAATTAATGTCTATCAAATGCTCAAGGATCAGAAGAGACTGAAATGAATCCTGTTTGGAGCAGTGGATTTTTTTTTTTTTTTTTTTTTTGAGAGAAATTAGTCAGTAGAATTGAACATATCAAGAATGTTGTGAGCTAAAAATACATTTCACCCATTAGAAGAAAAGTCAAAACAAAAAAATGGAATTAGTAGATGAGTAGACTAGTTAGGCTTCAAGTGGAAACAGATTTAGAGTCGGTGACTTCTTTATAGTAGTACTTTTAAGTGATTCTATTAATATGCATAAAGTACTATATTTAAAATCTAAATTTCAATTTCACCTATAAGTCGCCAAGAAGCAGTCTCGTTGATTGAGGCTAATAGTTTCCAAGGTTTGTTATCTTATGAGATCTGCATGTGAACTTAATTGTAAAATTTCTAGTTGTCTCCTAGATCCAAGTCTTGAGATGGATGGAGGTGCTCTAGATATGTAGTACGGTTAACTATTAAGCTAAATGACTATCTGAAGGCAGACGGCCCCAATTTATCGATTATCAAAAAAAACACACACACAGATAGCCAGTCATACACCGTGTTTGGGGAGTTCTTTAAAAATAACTGGTTTAAACAAAAAGCACTTTGGTTAAAAACAATGTTCAATCATAAATCCTAATGTTTGGTTCCACAGTTGGTGTTTGACACACTCCTTAACAAATACTTGTGTCCAAACTCACTCACAAACTAGTTAACTTATTTTGATTATCCTCACAAGGACTTGTAAACTACTCCCAAACTTGATGATTTTGAGCACTAAATACTTTAGTCCCAACAAAAGTACAACCATTCCAAAGCACACTCAAAATATAACCTTAATAGATAATATTAATAATACCATAGTGGTATAACATCAACATGTACTCCAACATTGAACAAGGAGACATCTATTTGTATAATATAAATGAAAAGGAACTGCAAGAAAGGAAACAAAATTTTTTAGGATGATATATGATATACTTTGCCAGACAAAATATATCCACCCAAATATTTGTCTTGATAAAATTTTCTTTAAAAAAAATTGCAAGCTTATCTTCTGAACTTATTTCAAAACCCTAATTCTTGGTCACTAGAAGACAGGGAACATTTGGTGGAAAAGTAAGAGATGGAGGACACATCAAGGTCCATCTATGAAGCAACTAACATGATGGTGGAGTTGTCACACACAATGTCATGCAGATCAAAACCAGTACAAATGAGTTTCCCTCTAAAGAGAAAAATCCCATGAAACTGATTGACCCAATAAAGTTGGATGTTAGCTTAGCTTTCAAATTAGTGACAAATTAGGACAAAAACAGTTGAATTCCTCTCATTATCCACTACAAGATTGCTCTTAACTTTTTGTGCTTTCATTTCCCATCAAATGTTGGTGGGGTCTGTCCAAGGGCAAATATACAAATATGCATATTTGATTATGTAACAAATGGGGGGCAGAGACAATCCTATTTTGATACTGTTTTTGCACATAGGGCCAAAGTAGATTGTTATCACATCAAAAGTATGTTCCCTTAGCTTAGTTTCAACTTAAATAATGCGTTATGTTTGCTGAAAATGGAGTATATATCTTACAAAAGTATGCTAAAAAATGTTGGGACTATTATTCTTCAGCAGCTTACACTAAGTTCAACAGAAGCAAATGGGTCCCAAAACTCTATCATTTGTGGTGCCATTTCTCAGGCTCTCATTTTTTGGGGACCAGACTGACTAAACCCAGCGAGGATCTTCCCTATGAGCACACATAGTCAACCTAATAATCAATCTTTTTTCCACAAAATATAGTTTTGATGAGAGTGTATATTCCCATCACGTATCGTTTTTCAGAATGTGATTATGACAAGTATGTAATTATCTCCTATTACTTACTCAAGGCCCAAGGGCACTGATCACTTGAGTTGGGATCTATGTCCCAAAAGGGCAATCTAGTTGGTTAAGGATTGGGACTTTCAAAGCATATTTTTTTAGGTCTTAGGGTTCGAGCCCCACGAATAGCTTAATTGTAAAATCTCCTGTTGTATAGTGGAGCAAAGTTTCGATTTCTCGGTTTCATAAAAAGAAAACTTAAAGTTGGGATTATAGGTGATTTGGAATTCTAAATTACATCCTCAGCACTAACAGGAAGAATCTTCAACCTTTGAGTCCAGCATTAGGAGAGATCTAGTACCTTATTGAGTTCAGTGAGGTTTGAAGCTTGGAGATTTTGAAACTTCGACCGAAATTCCTTGACCAGATGAACTATACTCAAGTTGGAAAGGTCCAAGTTCCTTATTTCAATACAAATCATCCTTTGGTTGTAGCTTTCACTAATCCAAAGTTCCAGCTCTAGAATAGATTTCGAATTGTAGAGATACATGAGAGTTCCCTAGGGCCAAGGAAAACACATGTTATTTTGGAGTTATACCTATAACCGTGGGTCCAAAATTATGGCCTCCCTTCCATTTGATGATTCTCATAATGGACAAGTACTATTAATCTAAGCCCTAATTGAAGACAATTAAAATCAAGTCTTGTAGTTTGCGAATTCAAACAGCTCGAAGAAACAACTAAATGAGCTGATCCAAATACATGCATGGATTAATTGCCAGTTTTCCATGTCTTATGGCACAACATCCCGTCACTTTTAATATAAGCAGAGGACAAGTCATGTATGAGAAGGACAAGAATCTGCTCATGTTGTGTTCTCAAGAAATGGTTTTGTTTTAACTTTTAGGGTGAATGTATTATGAAACTAGTCCTAGATTATTTCACCAACTTTGTTAATGACCTCCTGAGGTCTCATTCTAATCCCTAAATTGTTCGTACTAATGAAGGCAGACCATTTGACGAGTGAAGATTATAAGCGCATCATGTGATTCAGCTACAAGGTTTGGTAGGTGACAACTTATGAAACTACCATGTAAAAAAAAAAGTCTTTTTATTCTCATAGGAAATGTGGAAACACTCAATTTAGGTTAACTACAACTCAATCAAAGAGATGATGGAAATAGGTTTTCTTGGAAATTAGGAAATTGGAGCTTCACTCCACTATGCCCGGGATAGCTACGCCTAGGCCAGACACCGGGAGACATCGAAGGAAATTGGTATTGGAATAATAAAAATGGATATTGTTATTGATTTCTGATGTTTATTAACTGTCATATTTTACATGGATAGGCTAATTATTCTGCAGAGCTAAATTAACTAAAATAAATCAAAATTGAAATAAAAGAAAGCATGGCCCAAGGCAAGGCAAGGGATGGAAAGGCCGACCTCCATCATCTAGTGGGGCCATTGAATAGATTATCAGATTGTCTCCTCAAGTGATAACTGTAGGTTTCTCCCTCCCAGTGAACTCCTCCAGCTTGGATAAAGATAATGCCAAATCTACATCATGACGAAAAGGTAGAAAATAAACAAATAATCGAAGAGGGTTATCGCTAGACAAATGAATTATTAAACAAACCTATTAATGGCTTTAGAGAAGCTTGGGCATCCACATCATGTTTAGAAATATCGGGTTCAAACTGCTCGATATATATTCTTACAGTTGCCCCTGCTGAACCTGTTCCCTGTAAAATGTGAAGCTCAAAAGGTTATTATGTTTACTTTTTAGAACATTTCTCAATAATGGATCACAATGTCCTATGATAATAAAAAAGAGGGAAAAGAGAAAAATGTGAACATACAGATAAACGATATATTATCCTTGATCCATCTGAAAAAACAAAACGAACACCTTGTTTTGATGCCACACTTCCATCAACCTGGACAAACTCGACATTGAATCAAATAAATTGAGCAATGAATCAACTTGAGAAGCAAGAGTTGCTATAGAAAGGGCGGTAAAAATTTATATTACAGAGACTTACAGGATCAGTATACGAAAAGTCATCTGCGAATTGGAGGGCATAACTTCCTGAAAAAATATTAGCAAAAACAATCATTACAATGGGAAAATGACAAATGACAGCTTGTGAGATGTATGAAATATACTTGGCTTAAATTATAAGTTTTAGACTCACAACTCTGAAAGTTGTGTTGTGTCTATTTAATCTTGGGTGAGAATGAGTGTCAAATTAGGACATTTTTGCAATTAGAAAGTTATTGGAAAGATTTATTTACGCCTGTAATCTTTGATCAATAAAATTGAGAGGTTGTTTAGATTTGCTTCCACTTTTAGCCTTCTTAATCATTACCAATAATGTTGAATCCTGAACTTTTCCAAGTTTCTAGAATTCATTCTGTTCACTTTGAATAGTTTCAAAATATTCTAATTTGTATTTTTTTTAAATGCAGAAATGGAATTTTTTATTGAATAAATGAAAGGAGACTATTAGTCCCCAAGTGGCAGCCTCGTTGGTAGAGGCTTGAGTACGCTCCATTGGAGGTCCCAGGTTTGAAACCCACAAGTGAGCTAAATTGTAAAATCTCTTGTTTTCTGGATCCAAACCTCGGTAAATCTAATTATATTTACATAATACTCTCCCCTCCTTTGTGGGCTTCAAAATTTGTTTAGAGCCCAACAAGTAGAAATCAATATTAATCGGAGATGAAACGCTTTTATAGATTTTTTTTTTATATATATGTGACTATCCGAGCCAGCTTGCGTGCACCTCGACTATTGTCACAGAAAATACCGTCTGACCCTACAACATTTCAACGTCAAGGAAACTCGGAGGAAATTAATTTCTAGGTAGGTGGTTATCATAGATTGAATTCATCACCTCTTAGTTCTCAAACCCCTCTTTACCACTATGTCACTCGGTTGTTTTTAAAGAAATTTGAGCACATGATCTCCAATTTTACCTTTGATACCATGTTAAAAAGCCAATTGACCCAAAAGTTTGATTGGTGACTAACATGGTATCAGAATATAAGGCCTTGTTGTTCAAATTCTGAAGTCATTTCTTCCCCAATTAATATTGTTTGAACACATGATCACCAACTCTACAAATTTTCAGACCCACAATGCGATGATATAATTAAATTTATCGTAATACAATAAGCTTAAGTTTTTGGGTTAGATTAGTAAATTCAACAAAGGACCTACTAAAAACTTAGAACTAGATAGACATGCCCCCAAAAGTTTTGGACTAGACTTATAATTTAACCATAAACTTACCATACTTGTCACCAGACTTGCTCTTACTGATAAGATCTCTGAGGTGATTTATCATCTTATTAGCACCTTCAGACTCACATTCCTGAACACATTCAAATATAAGTAATAATGAGATGACACTGTGAAACTGGCGTATTACAGTGTAACACGAGCACAATGCTGCCTCACGTCAATCTTACTTCATAGTCGTATCTTGAAAAGAAGTTCCTTCCATAAATAGCCCAATGTTCCCTCACAACATCTGACACTGAGATCAACTCCTCCCCAACTTTCTTGTCTTTGTTTCGGAATGCAATTATAGAAAGCCAAGCCAGCACAGCCCTATAATGAGAAAGACTCGCATCTTTTAATATTGTAATAATTAGCATGGGTATAAATGATACCCACTTGCTAGAAAATTTACAATTTTGAAGTCCCATGGTATGAGTATGAACACGAGCGAAACCAAAAATTATAAAAAAGAACTAGATGCTGGGTTTTTTCCAGTTTACAAAGTGCTAAAATGCATTGCTCGAGGCACTACTAAAGCAATCAAGGGCTCTGATTAAAAAAAAAATCTGTTAAAGTAATATATCCAGTCCAGAAAAACATAGAATTAATATTAATTGATTCTGCTATACGATATTATATGATATTATTGATATAATATCGATTCCTGGTATTTCCTTGTATCTTTCTTTCTTAATTCAATTCTTTTAGGTTCCCCTCGATGAAAAGGAGCACCTAACACATTTAACTCTGCCTAAAAAAGTGAATGTAGACTGTTACCATATGCCATCCTTCTCGCGGATATGATCGGAACCTGTTCCAAAACTCTCCTCCCCACATATTGACAGTTTCCCAGCATCCATAAGGTTACCGAAGAATTTCCAGCCAGTAGGAACCTCAAAAAATGGAAGATTGAGCTTTTCAGCTACACGATCAAGTGCACCACTTGTTGGCATAGAACGAGCTAGCCCCTACAAATGAGGAAGGTTATTTTACCTTTTTCACTTCCTTTTAAATGAACTTAAAAGGGTCCACAAATTCTTATAGTTCATTTTGCAGAAACTTTTTAAATATCATCATTTTAGTTCTTGAGAAATGAAGCATGAGAGTTCCGTACCTTGGGGCCATTCTTGAAATACGGAATCGCTTCCTGTGCATTAGCTGCAATGATTGCAACAGAGTCTGAAGGAGTAACAAAAAAACCCTTGCCCAATATCATGTTTCTATCACCATCTCCTGCAAAAAGTTGGAAAAATAAAGTATAATCATCCCTTCACCGTTCAAATCTCTTTTTTTCAATAGTATTTCAATTTCTTATTGATAAGGTAGCATTTATTTTCGTTCTTTTATTTTTACCACCATTTATTTTTTTACTAGGATTCAAACTTCTCTCTTTTATTTCTTTTTTTTTTTTTAATCATTAACAAGTTCAAATTACTCTCACTGATGCACTTATATGCAAGAAGGCAAAAACATATATACAAACAAAATTTAACTGAAAAATATAGGTCCAGTATTGGATGAAATACCATCACTAGCAGCACCAAAATCAGGTCCGTCTTCACCGAACAAAATGTTGACCAAATCCTCAGCATACCTATTGAACATTACAGATAGTTAGTATTACTCCAAGCCAATAGCAATCGTACAGCCGTATCCTCAATAAAATTTTAAACAACTTACGTGAGGTTAGGATCTGGATGTCCATGCCCAAAATCTTCTAGAGGCACTCCATTCGAAATTGAATCCTATGGGAGAGTTGCAAACATTTAGAGTATTTTTGTATGCACTTTTGTATTATTTAATTTCTTTTCTCAGTAAAAGTTTTATTTTGTCTTAGTCTACATTATATATATCATATATGTATATATATGTGTGTATATATATGTATATATTTCTTTTTTATTTTTCTATTTTTATAAAACTAACATATTGAATAACTGTCAATTTTTTGTTTGGAATAATAAAGAAATAAAAACATGTTAAAAAATGTTTAATGTTTTCTGATTTTCAAAAATAAGGAAATCAAAAACTTTATCAACGATTCTTCTATCAAGTATCAACTATACAATAATTTTAAATTCCCGTTAGTCAAAGTAAAAATGTTGGTACGCAGCATCGTACCAAACTGGCTCCTAACTTGTCCACAAAAATTGGTTTTGCATAAGCACCAGTTACTGCATGCATGGCATCAAATACAAACCTATAAAAATGGAATTAATAAATACGTTATAAGACATCCGAAGAGAAAAGTAATGCATATAAATGAGAAATCAATGCATACATATCCAGAGTCCCAGAGACAACAACAATAGAATAGAATGAAAAAAATAGGACATTGGCATGCTTAAAATTGCAAACATAAGGCTATTTATCATTTTACTACCACCAAAGCATTGAGCTGCTAATTTATGGACGTGTATTGAACGAACCATGATTTTTTTTCTTCTTTTTGAGTACAACAAATTTAGGGGTTGAGAGATTTGAATCTACAATCTCTAGGTCAATTACAGCTAGTCTAAGCCGATATAAATCATGAGTAGACATCCGTAAAGCATACACTAGCAACTTTAAGACAAAGTTTGTGTGTTTTCATTTTCTTTTTCTAATTCATTTTTATGGCTGATTCTATTTAACCTAGAATTGTGAGAATAGTTGAAGTGAGTGCAAGTTAGTGCTTGAACACTGACAAAATTGAAGAAAATGAATGAAGAGATTGTAACAAAACTACAATATATTTTTGCATAGCTAGTGCTCCCAAAATACAATAAACAGTTGAAAGATGCTGTATGTGTTCTTCTGGTTTACAGTCATACAATTGTTTTCTATATATGTGAGCCACTTAAATGCATCTTGACTATTCCCATGAGAAAACCGCCAGACCTTACTGCATTTGGTTGTCAAGAAAACCCGTTGGAAATTAATTCTTAAGCAGTTAGCCACCATGTATAGAACTATTCACCTCTTAGTTTCTAAAGACCCTCTTGACCACTAAGCTAACTCATGATATATGTCATCAAAGCAAACCAACATACATTTTGGCAACTGAACATCCTGCTTAAAATGAACATGCTCTCATTAGCTAAATAATCTGTTTCTTTGTGTGTTTCTTACAAAATTGGGTTTAGAAATTATACTCATTTCGTAACAAGTTCTAATTGGGATAACGTTTCTTTAAAAGTCACTTTGGAAAGTGTTATGGGTGGTTTGGATGGTTCTGATTGGGATGGTTCTGCTCACCAAGTGTGGTTATTAGATTCTTCTAACATTCTACTTTTAACAAATAAATTTAAATGAAGAAGTATGTTTCTTGTCTCCCCAAAAGAAGATTGGTAACACCACTTTTTGCTTTGTTTAAGGTAATTCACTCTTTGCTTTCTTTTTTATACTTGCTAGCTATCATCCAATGCCAAATGAAGTAATTCAATAAGGAATCCTAGAAGCCATGTTGCACCTTTCCCATATATTTTTACTGAATTTGTGAGGAGAAAGTAAATTATATTTCTATAGTTTTCAGAAAATAAAAAATATCAAAGGAAAATAAGAAGAAAAAAAGACGACGACAACTTTAATCAAAGCTAATACAAGAGTAAAGAAAATAAATGTTAACAAAAAAAGAGTGAGAATTTTCTATCTTCTTACACCTAATGAAACAAATAAAATAAAATTTAAAAAATAAAAATCCCAATGGGGATGGAAAAGATACAAGGCATCAACCTAGAAACTCTTACCTGAAATCTGAACGTGACAGCAGACTTTTTATCAGAGAAAAATCAAATACATTCTGCAGAAGATCCATAACTTTCTGTTATTACTCTGGAATAATCATATTTAATATTTTAAATCTTTATGTTTTCTTTTTCCTTTTCATTTTTGTCATGTGTGTGAGGGTTTTCATCACCTCCATCAACTCCAAATAGTCAGAAACAGGATCTACAACTTCAACGCTAAAGTTCCCATACTTGATTTCTCCAAGACGAGAGAGGTCAACATCAGGAATATCAGCAAATTTTATTTCAGATATCTGCAAAAGACTTGCACAATCTCATAAGATAATAAAGAGAGTCATCAATTGAAGACGTTACACTGATGCTAAAGCAGAGTGATAAGCATGAAAAAAATAGTAAAAAAAACATGGGTTAACATGCAATATTCATTACTTGGAATCTAATGTATTCAGTTACATCAGTTTGTTTTCTTTTTAAAAAGTAAAATAAAACTATACAAACAAGAAGATGAGGATAAATACAAGTCCTAGTAAAGTAATTATTGACCATCAAAGAGGAAAATTCATGCTTGATATCATTCTCCTTTTAATTCATGTTTGCCTCCATAATAAAGAAGTTTCAAAGTGGTCCTTGATCGTTCCAATACAAGTCCTAGTAAAAAGTAATTATTGACCACAAACTATTTGTCCCGAAAAGCACTCTCTTCTTTCTTTCCTGGTCAAATAAACCACAAAAAATGCGAAGGAGCCAGCCTCCCAGAGAACACAACCCCTCCCTTTGAAGGAGACCATGTCTGAAGTGTAAAAATATTGAACGTGATATAACAGGAGAATTGACAAATTGAAAAGAAGACAAGAAACTTAACCAAAAGAAATTAATTAAATGAACTAATTACAAAGAAAGAAACATGTACTTACAGAAAGAGTGTTTCCATATATTTTGTCTGTAATTGATTCAGGTGCAGGCTGCCCACTGCTATAATTAAACTGAAAAGTCAATACATTTAAGTCAGATTAAAAATTTACAACTACCTATTTACAAATAAGATCAAAATATTCAACAAACATTTTTCAACCAAAAAATAACGCTTCATTTAAAAGTTGCATTTTGACCAACCATTCAGTTTAACTAAATATAAAGCACAGTACAAAATGAGTAGATAAAAAAAATCTCACCTTGATACCCCAGTCATATTCAGGCCCACCAGGATTGTGACTTGCACTCATTACAAATCCTCCATTGGCCTGAGTAAAAGAATTAAACACGGAAGGACGCAGAAAGCAAATGAGAAAATTAATCACTCCAAAATGCTGATCATGTCATATTATAAATCTGTACAGCAAACTTGCCTTCCTCTTTCGTATTACAGCAGATACAGCTGGTGTGGACAAAATACCTTCCCTGTACCATATAAATTTCATTACATGTTACACACTTCAGACCTTCTTAGGTTGCTTCTCAGCAGATGTATTAACTTATTGTAATGGCCAAATAAGAGTGTTATTACCATCATTGCATCCAACTACCTACGGCTATTATTTTAAACAAATAGCTGGCTATGGAAGCAATCAGACAGTGACCAAGCTTTTATAGAGAAAAGAAAGAAAGAAAGAATACATGGGCATGCAAAGAACCAAGCCCACAAAAGTAATCGCACTAAACATTTGCGCTTTCTTAGTGAAAAATCGATTTGCTCCCCACAAATTATAGCTTCGATGGTACATGTCATGTCAATTATCACAAAGCTACCTTTTGCAGGCGCTTGCTTAAATTCAAAGCTAAATTCGTTTGGCTAAACAAAGTGAAGTGCATACTTTGACAAACTTGATTGAAGAGAAATAGAAAAGCTCTCCAAATGTATCTCTACTCTTTGAGAGAATATTGCTTTATTTTCTCTGTAATTTCTTTGGCTTTGTCTTCTTTTCTCATGGCCATTTCATATGTTATTTGAAATTGCAAAAACAAAAAATTCAAGCGCAAAAGAAATCTCGACCTTCACAAGCTCTTCACTCACCGTTCTATAAAAAATAAACTCAAGAGTCTACATTGCAAAACAAATTTATAAACAGTTCCATGGGGTTTGGTTGGTTAAGTAGGATATCTTCCCTTAATTTTTTATTATCTTTCATGATTACTGAAATATTTTCTTCTTAAAAAAACAAACAGACCAAAAAAAAAAAAAAAAACAACAACAACATCCCTGATTCTAGGCAGGATTCAATAAACAGAAAGCATGCGCATTTAAGTTAACTGTGAACCATAATCATCAAAATATAAAAAGTACATGCATGTCTAAAAGAGAATTGTCAGATTACTTTACCATAAAAACTCCAAAATACAAAAAGATCATAGTATCTGGAAATTACTCAGATGGAAGATCTACTTACTTCCCGACCAATATTTTCCCAACACCATTTCCTGCAGCAATTTTGATGATAATCTGCAATACATCTGCAAAATTAGTTGAAGTTCTAAGGAAACTAGACTACTGAATTAAACAGAAAATGCTCCAAAAAGAAACCTGTGCAGCTTCTTTATTAAAATAGCGACCATCGCCTCCTAAAACCAACAGCCCATTTTTGTAATCCTCTGGTGGCAATGAATTGAACAATGCCTGCAGATGCAAAATGCTCATGTAACACAAACTTCAATCTCATGCTAATACCTCATAGATTAACATTGCCATCAGAATGCAAACATTCAAACCTGGATCCAATTCGCAAGGTAATTTTCCTGCTTAAATATTTTCACCTAGAAAGACAAGTAAATTAACAAAGTGAGTTGTGAAGGCATTAACGCCACCAAAATCCCAAGAAACATGGTAAAGGGCAGGGATAAGTTAATACATCAATACATCGAAGACTAAATTTTAAAAACAATAACACAGCACTGGTTCAATTCTTTTTGTTTATATTAGAGTATATTCGGGTCACCTCACCCTACAACATTTGGATGTCGAGAAAATCTGTAAGAAATTAATTCCTAGGTAGATAACCACCATGGATCGAACTCATCGCCTCTTACCTACTAAAGCCTTTTTTTTACCACTAGGCACTCCATGTTTAACAACAATGGTTCAATTAACCGCCTGCTGGCAGATTTCCCGAGGTTGAGAAACCACAACAGATGATATAACATAGTTCATCCACATTATCAATCTACACTAGCAAACTGGCTTCAAATCGGAATCTTCGGATGCTCAAACAGAACTCGTTATACAGAGTTTTACCATCCTCTACTTCGATTTCTCCTTATTTAGACTAAAAAAAAAATCACTAACTACTCTAAATTAAAGCATGAATATCCCTAATAAAATAGTAGAACGATCTAAGAAAAACAAATGAGAAACACAAGGACCTTCTTCCGGAGACCACTGGTTCCAGTTTTCTGTCCCTCAATCGGCTTAGTCGGAATCAAATCAATCTGAAAAGCCAAAATACAAATCATGTAATCATCAACATCGAAAACAAACCAAACCTAAACACCAACTGACAAACACATACAATCCATAAATCAAAAGGAAATCAAGCTCATCCAGAACCACAAATCAGAATGTGAAAGAGTGATCGAGCGAGGCATAGTGACCTACCTTGATAGCTGAAGAATCCGCGACAATTGCAGGAGAAGAAGAGGAAGAGGAAGAAGCGTTGATGGCAATGCGAGGCGGCGACTGAGGAGAAGAGAGGAGAAATGGAGACGAAATGAAAGCTGTAGAAGGAGGAATTGGCTGAAACGAAGCTCCATAGGACGAAAATGGAAATGACGATCGTCGTCTGAGCGGGGAAGAGAGGAGATTGTGGAGGCTCTGGAAAGAGGAAGCCATTGACGACGACGACGATGATGAAAAATGGAAAATAATAAAAATATAAAATAGTTGGAACTTGAATTTTTTTTATATATTTTTTAATTCGAGAACCCAGCGTCTGCCACACATACACTTCACTATTTGGATAGTTCATCAATTTGCCGATGCATTTGGTGTTTTTTTTACCAAAAAACTAAAAATAAATATTACCCGCCCTTATTTGTAGGAAGGTTTGGTTTGATTAAGGTGTTAAAAAAAATTATAATATAATGATAATAATAATAATAAAAGCTTGGAAGACTAGTTCACTTAGAGAATTTTGACTTAGGACCTCTGAACAAGTATGTCTTTAAAATTTCAAGTCTCAACTAATAAACATTCAAAATCTTTTAATCTTTTTTATTTTCTATAGTTTCAGTTTTGGAACCTAATATTTGTTCTATTTTTTATTAAACAAAAGAATTGTTTGCGGAAAAAAAAAAAATTGTTTATTTTTTCAAATAAAAAATTACTATAATTTTCTATAAATTTTAGAATGTGTTAACATGTTTTCTTTGTATTTATTATTGAACTAATTTTGATTAATATTAAAATTTTACTAAAGGATCAAATTTAAATTTTTTTTAATATTACATGAATTAAAATGGAACAAATTTATAAATTTATAAATTCAAATGGAACTTTTTTCCGTTTACAGTTTTCCAAATTCTAATTCGAATTTTTCAGATTTTTTTCCACCCACCTACTTATTTGACCATTAAGTCAATCACAATATGTTTAGTTTAATAATAATTTTATATAAATGTGGAGATATTTATCACATTATTCGGAGAAAGAAAGATATTATTTCCTCAACCTTTCTTCTTCCCTTTATATGAAGTTATGGTTCCGTTAAATTTAGATGAAATTAATTTTTTTTTTTATTTTTTTTTTAAATTCTCCCTCTTCAACCTTTCTCCATCTGGCATCGTTTATCTCTCTCTCAATCTTTCTCTCTTCAACATTTTATCTCTCCCAGTTACAAAGAACCCTTCCAAATCTCTTTTTTGTTTTTTTAGTACATACTGAGGGAAGGATAATAAATATTGATTCTCGAGATCTGTTAAACTAGTTTACAATCAAACAATGAAATTATTGCGTTATTGATTCATTTGATTCGATATTAACATTTTAGCATAATAATCCGGACTGTAGGTATTTTTTTTTTGTAAAGAAACATGGGATCATATTTACCTAAACTAAGAAACTCATTATATCCATTTTTGTAAAAAAAGAAATTATTGTATGTACTATTATTTGGATATGAAAAAAAATTAAGGTCAAAATAACTTTTTTTTTTTTTTTTTAATTACAATAACTGTGGATAGAGAAATGTGAGATGTTCGAACAATAATTGGGGGATGGGTATTTTTTTGTAGGTTCGAATCATTGTGTAATTAGTAAATCAATAATAATATTTAATTAAAACAAACAAGAAAAGTAAATCATTAATAATATACGTGTCCAACAATTCTATTATATATAATTTTTTCTAAAAAATATATTATATTATATATAAATCAATAATAATATATCCATCATTAAAAAAATCAACTATGTGTTTATTAGTAATTTAGAGGATATAAATTTCAATGCTCATCCTACTTTTTGTTTTTCTTTTTTTAAATGCTCATCCAACTTGTCGTTCAGTCTTAAAAATAAATCAATCGTAATTTATTATATGTCGGTATATTACATACGAATGCTACAAAATGCATCAAAAAGATTAAGAAACTAATTAAATACAAAATTGTTATTGCTAAATATAAATGGAATGTAACAGGTAAGGAATATGAATAATGCAAATTAAGAAATGGAAAAAAAAAATACGGTACATTAAAATATTATATTACTCACCAAATAGGTCGATGACTTGATTAGTTATTTGATTTGGTGTTAATATATTTTTTATTCAAATTTCGCAAAACAAACCTATCTCCTTGTCATCGATTTTACTTGTAAAAAAAAGAAAATTATAAACAAAAAAATAAAAATAAAAAATAATAATCGTGGGATTTAAATTTTTTTCTGTGGGTGCCCTATGTTCTTGTACTAGTGTCAAGATTTGAGCCATTTCCTTCCATATTCTCAACAATTTCCTCTGATTTTTCTCCCTTTTTCTCATTCAATTTCACACCCACAACCAAACCAAACCAAACCAAACTCTGCAATTCTTGTTGCATTCTTACTTTCATTCTCATTCCATCAATCTCTCAATCACTCACAATGGCCGATTTCCTCACCCCCGGTACGTTTTCGATTTCATTCCATTTGTTTTTTTCTGGGTTTTGTTTATAATCTCCGGTTCCAGTTCAGTTTTTCATTTCTCGATTACCCTTTTTCGGTACAGCTCAAACTTTGTGATTTTCCCCTGCTCTTTGATCTCTCATTGCGCTCTGCTCGTTGCTTGATTTGGGTCTGTTTCGTTTCTTGTTTTTGTTTTTGGATTAATCTTTGAATCTTTCTGTGGGTTTTTTCTGAACGCCTGTTTTTTGTTTTACTCGTCTTTGGTTTCATCGACATTCTAGTGTTCTACTTGTTTCTGGGTTTTCTTTGTTTTTTTGTTGTTTTTGTAGCTTTTGCTGAGATTTGAGATTAGTTTGTTGTTGATTATCCTGTGATTATGTTTTTTGTAATATCTTTTTCCTTTTGGTTTTTATCATTCCTTGTGGTGGTTGCGTGAAGAAGAAGATAATTGAAGAATTTGTGATTAGTGGTGAAATTCTGATTTGATTTCTGGGAGATTGTTTTTATTGCAACTTGAAACTTATTGGCATGAATAAGCAAATAACTCAGGCTATTATTAATGTTTCTATTGTATAATGTTTTATGGCTTGTACCGAAAGATTTGAGGAAAATGTGAGATGTTTGAGCAAATTGATGGATGAATGGATGAAGTTCTTGAATATGTGAGATGTTAAGCTTCAAATTATGAAGTTTCTTTTTTGACTGTTGATCTCAAGGAGTTTGGATTGGGCCTTTTTATAGGTACAATTAAGGATCTTTCCTCAGGGTTTGAAGGGAAATGTGAGGTTAAGGATTCCCTTGTGGTTTGCTTTGGGGAAGTTTTGATAGATTTTGTGCCAACAGTTGGTGGTGTTTCACTTGCTGAAGCTCCTGCTTTCAAGAAAGCCCCTGGTGGTGCTCCTGCTAATGTGGCTGTTGGCATTTCAAGGCTTGGTGGCTCATCAGCTTTCATTGGCAAGGTCCATTTTGACACCCTTAAATCCTTACACTCAATCATACTATCGACCCCAACTTAGCGGTCTCAGGCTCGAAACTCACGAGTGAGTTTAATTGTAAAATTACTTGTTGTCGACTAGGTCTGTGCCTTAGGACGGGTGTTGGTGCCCCCAACTATGTAGTAGGGCGAAGTTTTGATTCCTGGCTTAAAAAAAAACTGTTGAATCGTTGATTTTTTTAATAGATAGAAGATGAGTTGGATCCATCTTTTTGTCAAGAACATGCTACTTTCATTTGTACTGAAATTGTCAACGTTTACCCCTGTGTTATAGGTAGGCGACGATGAGTTTGGATATATGTTGGTAGACATTTTGAAACAGAACAATGTGG
Organism: Sicyos baderoa; assembly: GCA_037832685.1. Taxonomy (NCBI): domain Eukaryota; kingdom Viridiplantae; phylum Streptophyta; class Magnoliopsida; order Cucurbitales; family Cucurbitaceae; genus Sicyos; species Sicyos baderoa. Next base: position 6,491,720 of record JBBMEF010000028.1, on the reverse strand, counting down.
ATTGTTCTGGAGTGCGTTTTGACTCAAATGCAAGGACAGCTCTGGCGTTTGTCACGCTTCGAGCGGATGGTGAACGAGAGTTTCTTTTCTTTCGCCACCCTAGCGCTGATATGCTTCTCACTGAATGTGAACTCGAAGTTAAAGTTATTGAGCAGGCAAGTTTTATTTTCTTTTCTAGTGATCTAACGTGGTCACAATACTTTTTGCTGATATTTGAAATTTGAAATCGTTTTGCTTCAGGCAAAGATCTTTCACTATGGATCAATTAGTTTGATTGATGAACCATGCAAGTCAGCACATCTAGCTGCACTGAAACTTGCAAGAAAATCCGGATGCATTCTTTCTTATGATCCCAACTTGAGATTGCCTTTGTGGCCTTCGGCGGAAGCTGCTCGGGATGGCATCATGAGCATCTGGGATCAAGCTGACATTGTTAAGGTACAATGCTTGATTATGAAGAAATTTGGTGTCTGCATAGCTTCAAGTGTGAAAATTGTAGCATTCTTTTCATTCTCTCTGGTAAAACTGATGCAGATTAGTGAGGATGAAATTACCTTCTTGACTGGTGGAGATGATCCCTATGATGATAATGTGGTGATGAAAAAGCTTTTTCGACCGAATTTCAAACTTTTAATCGTGACTGAAGGGTCGCATGGCTGTAGATATTACACTCAAGTAAGCGTTTCAGGAATTCGTTAGTTCTCGTGTTTTCTACCCATTGCTAAATCACCAGTAGATCAAGAACATTAAGTTGATAGCCTATGAACTACATCGTTTGAGTTTGAACTTCTTATGTACACATTCTTTCTTTGATAACAATAACATCACATGACAATGTCTTTAACAATGCAGAATTTTCGAGGCAGGGTTTCTGGCATCAAAGCTAAATCTGTTGACACAACCGGCGCTGGCGATGCCTTCGTGAGCGGGATATTATTCAGCTTAGCTTCTGATTTGAGCATATTTCAGGTTTCATTTGTTCATACCCAGTGCATCAAAATGATGTCTTTTATTCCTACATACTGGCTCTTATTCACATAAAAGAGTTTCCTTCTGGCAGGACGAGAAACGGCTACGAGATGCTCTACGCTTCGCAAACGCCTGCGGTGCCCTTACCGTGATGGAGAGAGGAGCGATCCCTGCTCTACCGACAAAAGAAGCTGTCATAGAAATGTTATCCAAAGCCACCACTGTATGATAAAAAAAACTTTTTTTTCCCCATGTTTGCTTTGTTGCAGTTAGGCTAATGTAATTTGAGTTTACTTTCTTGTCTGTTCTCATTTTATGTAGTTGTAGGCCACAGCACCTTGTCTTCTAATAAATGCTACATGTTTTTCTTGTTTCTCTTACAGTGATCTTAAGAGCATAGATTTGTTCACTGTTTGGGTTGTAAGTGTTATTAAATGTATATTGATTTGACACAATTGTAGTTTTATTAGAAGAACAATCTCTTAACTCACTATTGATAGATTTTTGTTTAAGAGTTGAAACATTGTGACTAATGATTTTTTTTTTAATGAAATGAAAAACTAAAAGTAGTTAATAGATTTGGAAGAGTTGACACCCACCCATTTGTTTATCTTCTGTTTTTGAAACTTGCTATCAAACTCTAGACATTTTTTAAATTTTCCTCTCGAGGTATCATTGACTCTAAGTTGTAGCACTAAAATACGTTGGGATGAGTGAAAGTTTAATTGGGGGTATCTACTAATTAATATCATAAACAGGTTTCGAACTAAGACTTCAAGGGAAGCATATTTTCAAAGTCAAATCCTAAGACCATCCGCCACCCCTCGGGGACCAAACTCTAAACATTTGGATGCTTTTGTTTTTAAAATTTTAGTGAATTTGATAATGTATCTAAAACATAGATAACAAAACAAAGAATTTTGCATATGAAAATAGCGTTTATAATTATCATAGTTTGATCTAGCAGGTAAAGAGGGTATTGAAAATCAAAACATTATGAATTTAATTTATGATGACGATCTACGTTAAAATTATTATTTTTTAATAAATAAATGTTGTAGAGAATAAGTTGTCACGTAAAGATAGGATAATTTTGCATGAGCGTATTCGAATACTCATTGATAACAACAACAAAAAAAAAATTATGAACTTATTAAATTTATAAGAAAGAATCTAAAAACTAAAAATCAAGTGTAAAAATATCTTATATTAAAAAAAAAAAACCTTATATTTTAGGCTATGTTTGCTTTTGATAGCTTCTAGAATCACTTGTTTGTATTTGGTAGGAAAACGATCACTCTTAACAATTCATCAAACCCTCTAATTTCATATCAAATTTATATCACTATTAACATTAATCTTTCCATTCCTCTTTTTCTATCAAATCCAAATACAACTTTTTTTTTTCTTTTTTTGATAATATTTAGAGAAGAAAATTAGAACATGTTGATGACTTGATGTAACTTTCTAGATTTTTTATTTTTATTTTTTTGACATCCTATATTTAACTAGGGGTGAACATGGGTTGGATTGGGTTGAGTTGATGTGATTTTCAATCCAACCCAAAAATTTGGGTTGGTCAATTCTCCAACCCAACTCAACCCAATTAAAGACACAACCCAACCCAACCCTTTATTTTCGGGTTGGGTTGGGTTGGTTTATCGGATTCACAATTTGCAACTAAGCTAAAATTTAAAAAGCTCACCATGATAAGCAATGTACTCAATAAATAATTTATAACGCCTCTTTTTCGATTCCTAAAAATTTATGACTAATATTAGCATATGTATACTCTTATTACTAATGCAAAATTCAAGTTTACCTAATTTCAAAATCTTATCAATAGGTTTAAAAAATATTAAAAAATAAAAGTCTAACAATAATAATTAAATAAAATAAA